>LNAC01001239.1:153607-211708 GCA_002007465.1 Ailurus styani | reverse complement strand
TGATGCTCACAGATATGCAGATTTAAACACATCCTATGTGTTTGATGAATCCTCTGTGACATTGATGAATAACAAGATAAAACAGCTTTCTGTTTTTTTTTTAAACAGAGAGCAGAACCGTATCTCAGGATGTCAGTGGAAGAGGTGAGTAACAGCGTATCTCAACATCCAAAAGTAAACAGTTAAAAGAAGGAATGTATAGAATTATATGTCGTGTATGCAATGATTGGTTGGTTTTAAAGAAATTGGAATAAATCTATGTTTATATGGATTCCTAGGTCCTGACAAATACGCACATAATTGGGAAACAAAAACTGGCCTGATAGTCATTTAGGTAATTGGACTTTAGAAAACAATTTAAACACATTTAAAGCTGTTTGTGAGCTAAATCAAACACATTTAAAGCCGACTGTGAGCCACGTTTTACCCGTGAAGGGTGAACTTTAAGTGAGACACCTAACACTGAGTAGATGCTTTGATTTCTTTGATACATGTCACGNTGTCACCTGAGCCTCAGGCAATGTGACCTTGTGAATGAAGCAGGTGAGCAAGCTTTACCTGATAGGATGTTTATTCAATGACTAAAGGATGTTAAGTTCAATGAATTAAATATGCTACACAAACCAGTCATTACTTAAAGCAAAGATATTTCCCTCTTCCATGGGGAAATAATGTGGACAAAGGACTACAGATTCTGTTGCAGAATCGGGACCTGATGCTTGCAGACTATTGGGAGTGGGCACCTACTTCAGATTTGAAGTAGCAGCCATTGTCTCCTCTGTCTACTGAGTCACATGAAGCAGTCATAATACTCAATCACACACAGCCCTCAGCCTGCCACTATTACTTGTTTTCATACTGTTGGTGTAATTTTATAAAAGAGCACATCAGAAATAAAATGAATCAGATTTGGGCACAAACTCATGGTATTTGATGGATATATCATTAGATACCATTCCAAAGCTTCTGGCAGTACCTAATGTTGGCAATACATTATTAAAGACTAAATAATAGGAGAGAACATCAGCCTCTATATTTTGCAACTGTGATATTGCAGCTAAACACAAGATAAATTGGCAGCCTTACCAACTGAATGTTTACTCTCAAGGAAAGTGTATTAATGAACATACAAAACATTTCACATGCGTTGGTCTACAAGACTCTGTACAATCTGCCAGCCACAGGGCTGCATGTGGGTTGGATTATTTCTTTCCCTTGGGCCACTGAGAAAAGTGCAAGTGAATGGAATCAGATTCTTCTCACCTGACAAATACCTAAATCTTCATAGGTGTGGTCACTGCCAGATCCAGCTTGAATCTGAAATGCATTTGTTTGTATCAAAATCCAACATTAATATATAAAACTCAGGTGTGTTGTATGTGATCGCAATGCCTAACTGAAATGTGAAAAGTGATATCCTTTCTAAAAGTGTGAAGCTTGAAATACTGAGGGATAGATATGACTGAAAGTAACAAGATATTTCACAGAGAAATGAATGAAGCCACAGACGATGAAGAAAATTTCCTTATTCAGGGGTGACAAGATTCGATACTGTTCAAACATCCACTTTCCCCATCTGATATGTATATTCAATTCAATCCCTCTCAAAATCTAAGCCTATATCTTTGGTAGAAAGTGACCAGTAGATTTTGAAATTCACGTAAAAATATAAATGACCTAGTATGGCCAAAGACTTGTGAAAAAAGAACCAAGTTGGAGGGTTAGCTCTACCCTATTTGAAGACCGATTCTGCCGTTATTGTAATCAAAACAGGTTGGTGTTGGCATATGACAAGTAAGTAGATCAAGGAAATGTATTATAGAATCTAAAAATAAACTAATACCTATATAGAAACAGGTTTTTGACAAATGTGGGAAGCACAGCACTGCCAAAAGGATAATGTCTTAGAGCACCTGGCTCGGTTGCTGAAGCATATGACTCTTGATTTTGGCTCAGATCATGATCTCAGGGTCCTGGGATCTAGCCCCGCCTCAGGCTCCATGCTCAGCAGGGGGTGTGCTTGGGATTCTCTCTCTCTCTTCCTCTGACCCTACTAAATAAATAAATAAATAAATAAATCTTTTTACAAATTATAATCTTTCAACAAGCAGTAAAGTGTAATCTTTTCAACACATGAATATGGACATGACATTTGTATATGCATATGGAAATAAATAAATATAGAGAATTGGATCCATAACTCACAGCATATAGAAAAGAGCCTAATATACTGGGGCACCTGGGTGGCTCAGTGGGTAAGCCTCTGCCTTTGGCTCAGGTCCTGATCTCCGGGTCCTGGGATCAAGTCACACATCGGGCTCTCTGATAGGTGGGGAACCTACTTCCCCCTCTCTCTCTGCCTGCCTCTCTGCCTACTTGTGATCTCTCTCTGTATATATCAAATAATTAAATAGGATCTTTAAAAAAAAGAAAAAAAAGAGCCTAATATAGATCATGGGCCTAAATAGATACCTTAAAATGTTAAAACTTTCAGAAGAAAACATAGTATAAAAGTCCTTAGGAATGCCTGGGTGACACAGTTGGTGGTTCATGTGACCCATGATTTTGACTCAGATCCTGATCTCATGGGTTATAAGATTAAGCCCAGAGTTGGCTTTGGTATCAGTGGGGAGTCTGCTACAATTTCACTCCCTCTCTCCCTCCCTTGCACTTGCTTTCTCCCTGTCACTCTCTCTAAAATTAAATACCATGGGCATGGAGAAGGATAAGCAGACTCCCTGCTGAGCAGTTAGCCTGACAGAGGGCAGGGAGGGGGGAGTAGGGAGGGCTCAATCCCAGGACCCAGGGATCATGACCTCAGTTGAAGGCAGATGCATAACCAACTGAGCCACCCAGACGGTCCAATAAATAAATCTTTAAAAAATATATTTATAACCCTAAGTTGGACAGTGGTTTCTTTCTTTCTTTCTTTTTATTTTATTTTATTTTATTTATTTATGTGACAGAGTGAAAGACAGAGCACATGCAGGGGAGCAGCAGAGGGAGAGGGAGAAACAGACTCCATGCTGAGCCAGGAGCCCAATGCAGGCTGGATCCCAGAACCCAGGGATCATGACCTGAGCGGAAGACAGAACCTTAACCTACAGAGCCACCCAGGCGTCCCTGGATATTGACTTCTTAGATCTGATACCAAAATTGTGATTAATGAAAGAAGTTGATAATTTAGACTTCATAAAAATTTAAAATGTTTGCTCTTCAGAAGACACTGGAGAGAGAATGCAATGTGAACTCACACATAGGGAGAAAAATCTTATAAATTACACATCTGATGAAGGTCTCAGAATAGAATATTGAAGGAACTCTCAAAAGTCAGTAATAAGAAGAACAAAGATCCAATTTAAAAATGGGTAAAAGAAAAGTGCCTGGGTGGTTCAGTTGCTGAAACAGATGCCTTTTGCTCAGGTCATGATCCCAGGGTCCTGGGATCTAATCCCTGCCCCCCTCCGTCAGTCTCCCTGCTGAGCAGGCAGTGGGCTTCTCCTCTCCCTCTGCCCTCCCCACTCCACCCCACAACCCTGCTCTTACTCTCCCTCCCTCTCTTTTCAATAAATAAATATAACCTTTAAAAAATAAAATAAAAAAATAAAGTGGGAAAAAATTTGTAAAGATAGGTCAGCAAAGAATATATATGGAAGTCATGTAAGATCATGGCAACATCTACAACATTAGTTGTAAGGAAATATGAGGGAGCTGCATTTCTCATACTCTGCAGATGGGAATGTTAAATTCTACAACTACTCTAGAAAATAGCTTGGAAATTCATTGTGGTTTTTTTTAGATTGATTTATTTGAGAGAGTGGGAGTGAAAGTAAGTGGGGGAAGAGGCTGAGGGAGAGGGAGAGGGATAGAATCAAACACACTCCCCACTGAGCACTGGGCCCTACATGGGGCACCATCTCACCACCAATGAGACCATGACCTGAGCCAGAATCAATGTCAGATGCTTAACTGACTCAGTCACTCAAGCCCCCCAAATGTTGGGAAATTCTTCAAAATATTAAAACTATAACTATCATAGGCCATCACCATTCTACTCAAATGAAAAAAAAAGATATATTCACAAAAATTTATTGATAGAAACTCTATTTTATTTTTAAATGACCAAAACAAATGGAGGTACTTCCAGCTCATGAAATACTATTCATCTTTGCAGAGTAATATCTTCACATACATTGCAAAATAGGTAAGGAAAATTTTCTTTGCTCAGATAATATTCTGAGGGAAACAAATCAAAATAAGATAATGTGCATACCACATGATTTTATTAATATAAAACCTTAGAAATTGCAAATAATTCTATTGTAACAGAAAGCGAATCAGTGGTTTCTTGAGGAGGGAATATGAGAGAATAATTGATAGAAGCACAAGGAAACTTTCAGGGATGATAGATATATCCACTATCGGGGTGATCCATATATACGTTCAAACGTATTAAACATTAGACTTTAATTATATACAATGCATATCTCTTGATATGTCTAAAGTCAGAATGTCTGAAACCCCACATTAAACACTTGAAAGTGTCATACGGCTGTGGGAATGAAAAATAGTACCACCACGCTGAAAAGCTGACTTCCAGTTACTTCTAAGTTTAAACAAATACAAATCCTATGGACAGTCATTCCATTCCTAGATACTTGCACAATATGTCTACAAAATGATCCTCATGTGAATAGTCATAATAGCTCTATTATTATGCCCAAACTATAATTGCCCTGAAACTGGAAGTGACACAAAAGTCCAGGAACAGATAAATGTACAAACAAACATCAAAGCTTCGAAACCCTACCTAGCAATAAAAATGTCATGAAATACTGATGCAGGTATGAATATCGATGATTTTATTTATTTTCTTAAGATCTTATTTATTTACTAGATAGAGTGAGAGAGCACAAGCAAGGGGAGCGGCAGAGGGAGAGGGAGAAGCAGGCTCCGTGAGGACCAGGGAAAGGGACATGGGGCTTAACCCCAAGACCCTGAGCTCATGACCTGAGCTGAAGTCAGATGCTTAACCAGCTGAGACACCCAGGTGCCCTCTAATATGGATGAATTTCAAAATCATTGCACTGCAGTGTATGAAAGAAAGCAGACACTAAAGAGTATGTTATGTTTCTGATGAAGTTGTTAAAAATGCAGTGATGTCTAGTAGCGATGGTTCCCTGGGTCTGAGGCTGGAGGCAGTGATGGACAGTAAAGGAGCCCAAGGGAAGCTGTGACACAGGGGAAATGCCCTGTACCTTGACTGTAGCAGAAGGTGGATCAGTGTGTACATCTATCAAAATGCATTTTAGTTGTATTCTTTAAACCCATGCAGTCTAATGTAACTAAAGTATACCATCATAAAGTTGATTTACAATCTATTGTGTCAATGAGTGGTGAGAAAATGAAATTAATTAAAAAGCAACAGAGATTATTAAATGCTTATGAATATATAAGATGAAGCAGATGCAAGACCCCTAAAAACTGTTGTGAGAGAAACTGAAGAAGCCTAGTAAACAGAGAAAGAGGCAGCCTGTTCATGGATTGGAAGACTGATTCTGTTAGGATAACAAATCAACCTTATTTTGATCAGTATCGCTGTAGGTATTTATGAAGAAATTGATAAGCCAATTTCAAAATGTATCTAAAGGGACACCTGGGTGGCTCAGTGGGTTAAGCGTCTGCATTCGGCTCAGGTCATGATCTTAGCATCCTGGGATCCAGCCCTGCAGTGGGTTCCCTGCTGCGAGGGAAGCCTGCTTCTCCCTCTGCCTGCCACTCTGCCTGCCCCTCCCCCTACTTGTGCTCATGCTTTCCCTCCCTCCGTCAAATACATTAAAACATTTGAAAAAAAGTAAAGAAAATGTATATGAAAATCAGTGAACCTACGTAAGACAAGACAATCTTGAAGAAGCACTCAGATGGATGACTCACTCCACTTAATTTCAAAACTCATTCTATACCTCCAGTAATTAAAAAAAACATAGTACATATGAATAAACATAAGTATATCAAAGTGAAAGGGGAAAGATTCAAAAATATATCCACAAAATATGTACAGTTCTTTGATTTTATATATGTGTGTATATATATCAATATTCTTCAGTAAAAAGTACTAGAGAAAAAGATGATTTGTCTTTAAAATAGTAAATATTAACAAACACTTCCCATAATATATTGAAATTAATTGATGATATGAAAGCAAAACTTACATATTTATATGTAATTTCTATATGTACATATTTATAAAAGAAAAATAGGAAATATTTTCATAATGTTGGCATGGCAAATATTTCTAAAACAGGACACAATAGCACTCACCATAAAAAATAAATTAAATTGTACTTCATAGGAAATAAAAAAATGTACTTCATAAAAGATTAAAAAATATACTTCTCTTTACCATAAGACATTCTTTAAAAATGAAAATTTCAGGCCATCTATAGACCAGGAATGATTATTTTCAATACGTATATGTGACAAAACATTCATCCAAAATATATCAAGAAACTTGTAAATCACAAAGAAAATGAGAAATAACTTAGTGTAATAATGAGCAGAAATATTTTTAAATCCCCATCCCAAATGAAGATATGAAAAAACAGTAGGATATCTGCTAGATTGTTTTTTTTCCGTATTTTTTTTTCAAATGGGCCAAGAGGGCTCCAGTTCACAACCGTTAGATCAAGACCTGAACTGAGATCAAGAGTTGGATGCTTAACTGTCTGAGCGAACCAGGAGTGAACCAGGAGCCTCCAGAAATGGTTTCTAATGCTCCCTTCTCTCTTCACTAGATCTGTGCCCTTGGGAAACTTTGTAATCTTTCTGAGTTTTTTTTTTCTTTTTCTCATCAGGAAAAGGATAACACCTGAGTAATAAGATACTTCCTAGTAGTGAGTATGATCACCTGATAGTGTATGGGAATTGTAATGTTTGCTAAGAATATATTTGAACTTGAATTGTCCTTTACACATTTTAAAAGGCACAGACAATTGGCAAAGTACAGATAAGTTGTTCTAAATTAAATATCCTTTGCTCTTTTCTAGAAAGAAATCATGTATATAATAAAAAGATTGAAGAGGAATCTGTTTGTATTGAACAACTTTCCCAAAACTCTGAATCATGTCTACTCTCCATTAAGACCAGAAATGAGAGTCTTGACTGGGTCCAATCCCTGCAGTCTTCTCCATCTGGAGGGGACTGAGGAAGTCCACCCTAGCCCTATAACGATCTGGACTACCAGATAAGTGTTCCTCAGAAAGATCATCAACTACTCACTCTAAAGGCCCTGAGCAATCTGTGAAATTGTGGGTGAAGTTAAGACCAGCTCAACTATAGAACCAGGCCTCTCCCTGAACCAAAGCCAGGATATTGAATGACACCATTTCCAAAATCTCTGTGACAGGCTGTGGCACGCTCCATAGGAGGGAAAACAGACACATGAATATCCACGGAGGAAAATATCAGTCAACAGTCAAGAGACATTATTAAATAATGTCCACCACACACTAAAACCCAGGAAAGTTCTTCAAAAGCAATGTATTGAGGAACATATAGTTTTAAATCTTCATGATTTGGGGTTAGAAGCTGGTTTCTTAAAATGTACCAGTAACTCAAGAATGAACAGATGAACTGGATCTCACCAAAGTAAAAAGCATTTTGTTTCCAAGGACACTATCATGGAAGGGAAGAGCCAATCCACAGAGTGGGAGAAATATTTGTAAACTGTGTATCTGATGGAGCTCTGCGATCTAGAATACATTTAAAGAAAGCTTGTATAACATGCAGTAAAAAAACAGCCAATATAAGAATGGGAAAAAGAGTTTGAATAGACTTTATCTAGCGGATAATACCAATGCAACAATGAACACATTGAAAAGTAGCTCAATATCATTAGTCATTAGGAAAATACAAATCTAAAGTCAGTGAGATCCCACTTCACCCCACCAGTATGAATTAAAACAAAGAGACAATACATATGTTGGGAAGGTTGTGGAGAAATAGAATTCTTACACGTTCCTGGTGGGAATGTAAAATGGTGTCATTGCTTTGCTTTGGAAAAGTGTTTGGCATTTCCTCAAAGAGTTAAACATAGGGTTACACATGACACAACAATGCAACTCCCAGGTAATTATCAAAGAAAACTGAAATTATATGTCCACCTGAAAGGAAAAGAAACCTCCATAAAACAGAGATGCAGGAAGAAGAATATTGAGAGAGTTAGGAAAGAAAACAATTTTCAAAATTAATTACATAAACTAACTCTGGTTTTCCTCTTGTGTTTTTGTTTTGTTTTTTGTTTTTGTTTTGTTTTCGTTTTTTAAAAAAGCTTTATTTACTATGTACATCCTAAGAAAGTATTTTGAATGGAGGAAGATCTAAATAAATTGAAAAGCTCTTCAAATACAAACAACTAAAGATAACTAAACTGCTAGTCCATTTCTCTTGTGTTTCTAATGGTTAGAAGAAAAAAAAACAAAACTAGAGAAGACGTAGTGAAGATCATCATGATAGTGTACAACTTTAGCAATTTCCCTTATTGGAAAAGTATTAAGATCTTTTTTACCTTAAAGAGAAGTGAGATGAATTAATGAGAGACCTTAAGAAAACCTGTTGAGGGGGTGTCTGAAGTTTAGGTGGTTATGGCTCTGACTCGGGTTTAGGCTTCGGTCATGATCTCATGGGTTGTGAGATTGAGCCCCTTATCACACTCTCTCCCTCTACTGTCTCCCATTCTCTCTCTCTCTCTCAAATACAGAGGAAGAAAAAAGAAAACTTCTTGGGGAAGTATTTCTGCCCTGATGATTTGATACACACATAAGAAAGAACAATGAGAAGTAGGATGAGATAATTTTGTAGGAAGAGATGGGATCTGTGGTATCAGCACAAGTGTAGACAATTATTGAGAGCGGCCCCTGAGGGGTGGTCCCCATCAGGGGTGCCCTTCAGGGGAGACCAGTCAGCCTTGTGGATCAGCATGGCCTTGGCACCAGGAAGGCAGTGGCTCCCCCAGCTCCACTGACACCTTGGACATTCCATTCTGTTAGTGTAAGTGCAGACCGTTAGCTGGAATTCTGAGTGCTCGCTCGGTCATTCCAGTTCAAGTATGAGCTACGAGCAGTGCCTTCAGCTCCCAGCTCTGGCATCTTGAACCTTGTTTTGGTGCTTACTGACTCTCCAGTGCGGTTTGGTGTTGTTCAAATTGTTCCTGACGGTAAGTATAGGATTCCTGTATCCTCACCCCTCAGTTCTCATTACACCTACATGATTTCAATGGTTTGTAACCCATCATGTGTTTGGGTTTCTTCTCCTCGGTCCCCAGCTCTATGTTTTGTTTACAACTTTCCTGATAATCATCAAAGAACTGTGGGAAACCAGTTGTGCAGATGATGAAAAGAGATAATACCTGAGGGCTTGAGGTGGATGTAACACAGCAGAGGGGTGATGAGCATGGCCTCTGAGTCAGTCTCACTGGACTCAAACCCATGATGCCTATGTTCCCATGCCTTAGTTTCCACCTCTGTTAACTTACTACTGTCCTGAGAACTACTTCTCTGAGTCAGAATGAAGACTGAGGAATTTCTTGGAAAGCTCTCAGAGCAGAGTCTGGCACCATGTAAACTCTTCATAATTCTACTGCTTTTAATAACACAAACGTTATTAGTTTTGGCTGTGTTCCTTTCAGGTCCTACTGGTTTCATGCATGCTAGTTCACACAGGTGTATCTGGCTCAATTTTTACTTTGGAGACACTTGTTCAGTATAGAAATACCAGCTCATGAGACCCACCTGTTGCATAATCCTTGGGGCCTGACATATGTTCCCAGCTTAGTGCTTTACTTAAGATGCTGCTAGGCCTCCTGGAGTGGCCATGATCAGCATCAGTGTCAGGGGATAGGAATTCTGACTCTGCCAAATCCCAGTGAATCACAGAGTGTAGCTCCTATCTGTGTCCTGGGGCTGCTCTTTCCTTGGCTCTAAGCCAGGGAGTAATCGAGGGTCCTGTAGTCGGGAGGCTGAGGAATGAGATGTGGAGCTCCCAGCACAGAGCCTGGTGACCGGGTTCCATCTGCCTGGGATGGACCCTGCCTCCTCCCGAGAAGGCAGTGAGCACAGCTGCATATCCACCTTTCCACTGAGGCAGGCATCTCTGTTTCTCAGAGTGTGAACAGTCCACCAACTTCATCGAATCCGTGCTGTGATAGAAGGTGCCGTTCGAGAAGTTGAAGTGGTCAGACACGCTGGCTGAAAAGCTCAGGTCAGGAGAGCGCTGTGTGGAAGGCTGGAGGTAAGCTGTGGGCATCTCTGACTTGGGGCATCAACCAGTCTGGGCCCAGAGAAGGGCAGAAACTGTCAAGGCAGGAACGTTTTACAAACATACCTAAAACAATTAAGACAATAGTGATTGACAAAAGATGGACTCTGCTGACTTAGATGCACATTCTTTTTTCTTTTTTTCTTCATTTTTGCCCCAAACGTACAGGTCTGTGAACCATCAGGCTTACACCTTTGACAGGATTCACCATTGCACAAACCCTCCCCAATGTCCATAACCCATCCACCCTATCCATACCCTCCCACCCCGCAGTAACCCTCAGTTTATTTTGTGAGATTAGGAATCTCTTATGGTAGGTCAGAGCCTCATTCTTTCTCTTTTATTTATTTTATTTTATTTCATTTTATTTTTAAAGTGTTCCAAGATTGATTGTTTATGCACCACATGCAGTTTTTCTAAAAAAAATAGTAGAACCAAAGTCACCATATTCAAGGGAACAATTCCTCAAACTTAGGACATTTACAATGTTGTGAGATCAACACCTCACTTACATGTAACAGTCAGGACCTGCCAGCCTATAGCCCATCATCCTTTCTATCAGAAAATGCTGTCCTCCTCACCCTCACATTCTCTTGAGCTCACCAGTTAACGCCAGCTGTACTGGCCCTGCTTCTTTGTCTGGAGCTGTGTCCAATCACTGAACGCGGCAGTCTAGGTTGTTTTCCAGGGACATGGGTGTGTTCCCGGTGAGCAGCTGAAGGGACAGCTCTCTGAAGTGTGCTTAGGAGCTTCCTTGGCTTTGTTTACAGAAGGAAAGATGCGAGGGATGTCAAGGGCGTTAACAGGAACACGTTCTGATACCCAGGAGTCCTTTTTTTTACCTTCTTCTTTCTCTACCACAGACAGGTCACCACACATGCCAGAATTCGGCTTTGAGGGCTCTTCAGGGAAATTCTGCCAGAAATCTCCATGACAGCTCTTAGCATCTATTGCTCAACTCCTTGCATTTGAAAATGTTTTCTCTGTCGCACCTCAGGCAATGCCATGTCCTAATTGAAGAGAAAGAGGAAGAGCTGACGCACTTGTATGAGAAGTTAAGGGAAGGGAAAGATCTTTCCCAACACCTCGGAAAGGACCTTGAGGACCTCCTCACCCAAGATGAAGCTGAGCAGTTCCAAGGGCAGGCCTTCCCAGAACAACTGGCTGAGGGACGCAGGCTGGCCAAGTGCGTTGCCCGGAAGCTCAGCCCAGGTAACATGGCCACGGGCCCTGACTGCACTGCGCTGCTTTAAGACCCCGGGCTCCTAAGAGACTCGGTGCCTGCCCTCACACTGTTGCCAGCAGCTGTCCTGGGTGGCCCATCGCGCGTGGGGCCGTGAGAGGACCAGGACTGGAAGGCGGTAGCAGAGAGGAGCAATGCACAGGGTGGAGGTCACACTGGTCCACATGTCTGCTTCAACCTTGAGGGAGTGCAGCCTCAGGGGTAGGAGGCAGCATCCACCAGTGTAAGAGCACCAACAGGGGAATGTGACAGGAGGCAGCTTGTTAGTGTGCAAGGATCCCTGCATAAGTGGCAGTTCCCAGACCGGCCCCCTCTGTATTAATTGTGGGTGACACAGTGTATTTCACTTTCTCCATATCTGTCTCCTCATCTGTAATGTACATCAAATACACTGTTGTCGCTAGAGAGATCAGATGGGTAAAATTCACAAATGCATGTCAAAAGCAAAGAAAGCCACCATGTGCAGGTGGATGAGGTACTGGACGCAGTAGGACATGGAGGTGGGAACACTGTTTAGACTGGATCACTTTCATAATGAGACAGACGTCCCCTTGATAATACTGAAGCCCACATGGGGGTCCATGAGGTCCCCGTTGGAGGGATGGGGGAAAGGGTGATTGTCCTGTAGTGAGGGCCAGGAGGAGGCTCTGTGTGAGAGGCGTGAGCGCACAGAGAGTCTGTGCCTGTGGTGGGACGTGGGGCAGGCTGCCCTGTCGACAGGTTTTTCAGAAGTCAGGATAGAACCTGGACAAGCATCCCCTGATATGGACAAGGA
Source organism: Ailurus styani (assembly GCA_002007465.1). Lineage (NCBI taxonomy): Eukaryota > Metazoa > Chordata > Mammalia > Carnivora > Ailuridae > Ailurus > Ailurus styani. Next base: position 199,376 of record LNAC01001239.1, on the reverse strand, counting down.
GAGACAGTAGAAACTGCTGCCCAGGTTCAGTGATGCTGAACCTCAGAATCAGAGACACACTGCCTGAAGGATCAGAAACCTACGCCACAGAAATTCTTAAAGACAGGCCCTAAACTCAGTAGAATATCTAGTCACACAAAGATGCTGATGTCTCCCCGCCCATAGAAGCCAATGTGTTGATAGTGGTCATATGGGAAAGAGTTGATGGGACAATTCTGGATTTCTTTGCAGAAAATCAAAACAATAAGGAGAAAGAGGAAGAAGCACAGACCCCCAGGTGACAATGACTATTCAGGAACTGGAAAAGTGTGGGTAAAAATACACAGGGATGTAGGAAGAATAGTAAGTGAGGTTAAGAGAGTCCTGGAAGGCAGATGCAAGAATGAGCAAGACTGCAGATGGTCAACCCAGGATGACCCCGTGCGCCTGCTTGTCTGTTGTCTCCGTGGGGCTGGTAAGAGGAAGATGACTGAGCAGCCTTTGGATTCCCGGTACTGACAAAATGCCCATTTTTGCCCATAAATGGAAACCAGGAGGAGATGCATATCGAATTCCTACATGGTTTTCTAAGGTCCATGGTAGTGTGGTGACCAGCAACAGGATTGGTAGACAGACAACTAGCAAAACTAAACAACAAGAGAAGTAATTAACCAAAAACCAAAAACTTGGGGTGTCATGTGACACACACAATGCAAAGGTGCTTTGAAGGCACACATTTCTGAAATCTGCAAGGGCTCCAGAGCTGGAACCACTTGATCAACCTCTATTAAAGTCAACCCGACTCAGGCACAGGGTGGATGCCCCTGGCCTGGTCTCCATCCGTGCTTCATGTTGTGAGTGCACCATACTGGGATGGTTGAGTCTCACGCTTTTTCAGTTCTTCTGTGGCTGGTGCTCTGAGTATATTCTGTTGCTACTCTTCCACCCCGTGGCAGCCCCACTCTGTCTCTGGTGGGATGGATACCTTTGTCCCTCTACAGATGACAGCACTCTGCTTCTAGTGTCCAATCCCTATTTACTCCCATCAAAACTAGCTAGGATGCCACACTCTTTGATCCTCCTTGTTTGATCTTCAGTCATTCCTGTCTTACTTGGCAAAGCATGGAACAGCAGGAAGTTGCAAAGATGGAAGTCCTACATGACACAGAGGTTGAATGTGTTTTGCCATCTCCAATTCTGCAAGAAGGGTGTGACAGCGACCAGTCTTACAGTGATGGCAAATTCCCATCAGATGAACAGGAATTCGGCTCTGCCCCAGATGTAAACTCTGATGGCCCTATTCCAAAGCGGATGAAACTCCATGTGGCCCCCAAGTAGTGTCCATATTCCTTGTCCTACACAACTTCTCTACACTGAGGAAGGTCATCTCTATGCATAGGCCTTATAGACACACATTGATGTAAATCTGGACATAATGCATTTGCAAACAGAGACGTCAGGTGAGTCAGGGAGCCTTCAACCATCCTAGTCAGGTGTGATGCTTCGGCCTCCATGGCCCCAGTGTCAGGCCACTGCACCTGTGTCAGGGGCTACCATCTCGACCTACCTCATCCACAAAGTTATTACAGATATCCTACTTGGATCAAATGTCTGTTGTTAGATGCACTGATACTTTCTCTTTAGGATCAATATCTCTTGAGGTTCTAGGCCTGTCCAACGTTGTAGGGTGGCATAAGGGGCTTTCCTTCATTTCACTGGTCTCATTTTCAGTAGCTCTCTTCTCTATGCTGGCTCAAGTTAGCTAAGCAGTCATTTGAAGACAACTTTGTCATTACCTTGCATGTGTGCTTCTGTGAAGGAAGGTTGGGCTCTGGCATCATTCAAACCAGAAATGCCTTTTGTTTCAGGAGAGGACCAAAGATTGTTTTTGATTTGAGGGTTTCTACGATTGATTCACTAGTCTAGTCTCAAGTATAAATTCCTGTGAAACATTAAGAAACATGACATATCATGGAATTATCATGTTTTGCAACAACACTTAAAGCAAGTGCCTGGGCTCTTCCCCAGGACTTCTGTGGGAAAATATATTATGAACTATTCTCACAGACTCACATCAGAGGAGGATATTGGGGACATTTGTAGGGAACAAGGAAGAGAATTTCCCCAGCAGGTCGAGGGACAGTCCTGTCCAATCCTATAAGACTTAACCTTAGGCATCCTGGAATATCCCTGCCAGAGCAGTGTGGTCTTGCACTCAGAATCTTACTGTCCTTGCCATGTGTGTGGTCACTGTGTTGGTAACACAGCAGTGTGATTTCCTTAGTGTGACCTGCTGTCTCTGAACTTACTTACAGAAAGTCAAAATGGACAACACCCAGTGTGTCCCAGGTAACTCTTTAGGCTGTGGACTATGAATTTTCCTGGTGACCTCTGGAGACCTCACATCCAAGGATAAATGGAAAGTGTGGCCTATAACTATTTCATCCATTCATCCAATAGCAGAATATCCCCTTTAGCCATGTCACCTATTTTCATGTGGTAGTTGTGTAGGCCTCAATTTATTAGTCCCTCTCATGTTGAATAACCTACAGAGAGTAGACACACATGAACTTACCTACCCCAGGGATTCCTGTAATCAGCTGTTCTCTCCTGAGTGGTTAAAACCCAGGTGAGAAGCGTATCAGAATGTCAGCAGGAATTTTGTTAGCAAGAGAGGAAATGGGAGAATAGATGCATGTCATATCAAAATATTGAGAAAATGTTCATTGGAGTCAGAATGTGTGAGAGTCAGTAAGGCCTCAGGAACAGTAGTCACTTGGATACTGCAGATAATAGTCAACACGATGTATGCAGAATGGTGGAAGCAACTTTTTTGGATTCCCTCTGCGGGAGGAGCCATGATTATGACAGGGAGAGTTTAGTCTCCTCCTCTGTCACCTGTTCATGAGGCCAGTGCACAGAGCATCTACAGCTCTGTCTCTCCCTGCTCCTCATATATGAGGCCACACTCTCTTCCTCATATTAGAGGATAGCTTTTCCCTTCAAGGGGACAGACAAGTTGCTTTCTGTGACCACAGCCTATTAACTCCTATCAAAAACAGCAAGGAAGCAATGGTGTCTGATCACCCTGGTTTGATCTTTTATCATTCTTATCTCACCCTGCCCAGCAGGGAGAATCAGGAAGTTGAAAAGAAGGAAGTCCTACAGCACACAGTGGATGAATGTGTTTTGACTCCTTCACTTCTGGAAGAAGGCCATGAATGCAACCAGTGTTAATAGTGATGGCAAATTCCCATTGGATGATCAGGAATTTGGCTCTGCTCTGCAAATAGCCTCTGAATGCTCTCATTGCAAAGGGGCTGAAACTCTCGTGGTCTCCCAGGTAGTGTCCACATTCCTTGTTCCTTATGTGCTGTGTAGACCCAGAGACTTAAACCCAGATGTCGATCATATGCTTACAAACTCTTTTGATTCAGGCTCTAGGATTGAGTTTAAAATAAGACATTCCATGCATCAGTGAGCTTTGCTCAACTCCTGTCTCAGCCACGGCACTTTGATGTCTGGGCCACTGCCCAACACTGCTCTCAAGGCAGCCCAGCCAGGTTCATATACTTCTCTAGCCCGGGCACAGGAGGTCACTTGCAGACCTCCTAATTTTGAATTCATCTCCTGTGTCTCTTACAGGGATATAATTTCCATTCTTTTTTTTTTTTTAAAGATTTTATTTATTTATTTGACACAGAGAGAGAGATTACAAGTAGGCAGAGAGGCAGGGAGAGGAGGAAGCAGGCTCCCTGCTGAGCAGAGAGCCCGATGCTGGCCTGGATCCCAGGACGCTGAGATCATGACCTGAGCTGAAAGCAGAGGCTTTAACCCACTGAGCCACCCAGGCGCCCTCCATTCTTTTTTTTAATGTACGATACTTTTATTTGCTTGTTTGGAAGATGAATACAAATTAGATATAGTAAAGTGTATTTTTGGAATAAAGTAAAATTGAGGATATAAATAACTATTATTGACACAAAAATGGAATTGCAGTGGCTTTCAAAAACTTTTGAACTTTACTCACCAAAGAAACATAAGTACATACTTATAGATATGCAACAAAAACAAAATTTATATGAAATAATAGTTAATCTCTTTGACAGACTTAATATGTCCACTAATTTTTAAGGCATCCTCTTAGAATTCCATTCATATAGAAGTGAGGTCTGTGTAGCTTTTTCTTGAAGTTTGGCTTGCTCTGTCACTGATCTTGACAATAGAATAAGGTGAAGTGATATTCTGCTAATTTTCTGGCCCAGTAAATCTAACCAGTTTCCTAAGCCATTCCAACTACCAGCCATTTGAAGCATCCCAGCTAAGACTCCAGATTACTTGGAGCACAAACAGTTTCTCTCCAACGCTTCTGTTAGAATTCTGCCTCACAGAACCAAGAAAACACTAATGATTAGGTTTTCTTAATGACTGAGTTTTAGAGTAGTTAGTAATACAGCATTTGATACAGTGCTGTTTACATTCTATTAATCTTGAAAAAATGGGTCTTGAACTACTACATAGATTTTATGACCCCCTGAGGTATTTTAACCTGTAGTATGAACACTGTCCTGGACTTCCTTTTTTTAAGATTTTATTTATTTGTCAGAGAGAATGAGAGAGAGTACGGCAGCGGGAAATGCTGGCAGAGGGAGAAGCAGGCTCCCTGTATTGCAGGGAGCCCAATAGGGGACTCGATCCCAGTACCCTGGGATCATGACCTGAGCCATTCTTAAGCCATGTCCCTCAATCTCAATGTCTGCCATGGCTCTTGGCAATCTTTTCTGTATCTCTGGAGAAGCCACTACCACCTGGGTCACTCTCTTCACTTAATTGATGTCTTGATTTGTCTCATCTCGTCTCAAGTAGCAGAGAATCAGAACTGGATCCCCGCTCTCGTACACTGTATGTTTCTCTGGAGCAGTGAAGGATCCTGAAACTTTCTTATCCCATAGAAAGCCCTAGTTTCCTTGTAGCTTTGAAAATTATTCTGACTTGATGCTGTGTAGAGTCCATTCACTGGTTTAATCTCAAAGGCTGATTCCTCTAAACCATTAACCAACAGCATTTTAGATGGGAAAAGCCTGAATATTGCCACAACACTCTAAGAAGTAGCAGGGTAACTCCCCACACTCTCAGGGGAAAAGAATCATTTGTTGTTTGCATAGACGCAAGGCAGGATGCTGTGATGATGGCCTGTCATAGCAGGGATATTTGCTTCATGGCTCAAAAGAGCAATCCCAGTGATTGCTCACAGGGCCCTACCTAAGCTCTCTGGGATGACTGGTCTCACAATTGTCTGTAATTCGTCTGCTGATATTTCTGTCCTGTGCTACATGGGACATATGAGTGGGCATTTATGAAGGGGAAATGCTTAATGTAACTGTTTCCCCTGGTTTATTTGCAGAACACCAAATGGATCAGGATGGCCTGAAAGGACAGCAGTCAGTTGCCCCCAGGTAATTCTGAATACCTGGGGCTGTGAATTCAAATGGGGCACCCAGGGAAAAGCAGAAAGTGCTGAAGACAGCTTTCTTATTGATTTGGACAATGACAGATTATCCATCATCATGATGTATTCTGTATTCACTGTGGTACTTGAATTCCATCCCACTTCTTAAGTCCTTATGTAGCCGATTAACCCACAGTCAGCTGACCCAGGTGAACTAGTACATCACAGGGATAGCTGTGCTCGCTCATTGTCCTCTGTGAGCTTTCGAGAGACATGCGCGTCTACACTCTCCCTGTTGGATTTAGCATGCTGATGTTGTTCACAGCATGAAAATATCAGAGCAAGCAGACAAACATATTCTGTCATGCTACAGTATTGAGAGAAAATGGATTTCACGGCATGTGATCCCTGGGACAGTCACCTGCTTCCAAAGATGCCAGCGCTCAGCCACTACATGCGGAACTCAATGCCTCCTGAATGGAAGGGGGAAAGCCACTATTCTGGGCCTCTGCACTTAGTGAGCCCTGACTGGACGGCATAGAGATAATTCAGTCTCTTTCTTCAAAAGCTTGCTATTTGGTTTGTGGCCTGTGTACTGAGCACCTACTTGTCCTTTCTATCTCCTACCCCTGTGACAAACATACCTTATCCCACAAAAACAAGAAGGGTTGTTTCTCTCTTTCATGGGTCCAAATCTTTGCTTTCTTGACCACACCTTTCTGCCTTCCTTCAAAGTCAGACAGGACACAGCATTCCGACACCTCTGAGGTTATTGTTCAGTTGTCCCCTCCCAGCAGGCTCAGCAGACACCTGCTAGAGGGGGTAGAGTGGGAAATCTCATGGGACTCTCCTGATGAACACTACTTGAGGTTCTCAGTTCTTCCCGACCTGTCTGGCTCCTACTGGCCTTACAAGAGTGACGCCATCATCTCACCTGAGGACCTGGAAGTGGCCAGTGGGTACTCCACTGTCACGGTGTTAAAGCTCCAGTAGGACACACGCATAGATCTCCTGTTCCTTTTACCCCAGACCTCAGCTGTGCCCAGAGAGGTCATCCTTGTGGGCAGGTCCTGTAGTGACATACTGATCTGAATTGGGCTCTAGGATAGATTTTTGAGCCCAGACATCAGGTGGGTCAGTGAGCTTTGCTCTCTTCCTACTCCCAGGGCTGGGCCTATGACCCTGGCCTCTCTGTCACTGGGCCCAAGTCGGACACCACCAAATCAACCGACCTCAGCAACATGACTAGAGAAGGTGTCTGCCAGACCTCATTTGGATGAAATGTCTCTCCTCACCCTTAATAAGTTGTACATTTCATCTCTGAGCCAGGTCCTTTATGAAACTATGTCTGCCTCAGTTAATTGGCCTTTTTGTCCAGGGTTAGCTGGTTTTGTTGTTCTTAGCCCCATTCTCTAACTCCTACAGGTTAATTTATCTTCCTGAACAGTTGTCTGAAAACCCACCATAAGTGCTTCCACTGATAGCTTGTTTGTGTGTTTCCAGAAGCAGAGCTGTGCCTTGGCATTTCCCCTGCCCCACACGAATTGGGCCAACATTCTGTGTAGCACCAAATGCTCACTTTACGTTGAGGGTTTGTAGTTGCATTCCCTCTATTCAGTCTTGGTGTAAAATTCCACTAAGCCTTCAGCAAATAGGCTATCTGATGAGAGAAGTTTGAATACTGCACTAATCCATTTAGAATGCAGGGAGGCTGGCTCTCCAGAATCTGTGAGAAAAAGAGAAGTGAAAGTGTATCCACACACTTAAGACAGGGGACACTGTGATGAGAATATCCTACTCAATGGGTCCGGCCAGGAAATCAGGCCAGTTACCCACAAGGCAAAATCGGATGCACCCTCACATATTCTTCTCACTAAACCTGTTCTCATATGGAGCATATCTGAGTGCCTGGGCAGCATTAGACACTGGATTATTAATGTAGCAAGAAGGATCTACTTAATGACTGGCCCTATATTTACAGAAAATCAATTCCATCGTGAGGACGAAGAAGACCAAGACCAGGTATTCCCCAGGCATCTCCGCAGAATCATGGGTTGTCCTAAGAGTCTCTTTGTCTCAGGAAACAGACTGAGGGTTGCTGGGCCAGGGGGAGGGATAGGGTGGCTGAGTAATGGACATGGGGGAGGGTATGTGCAATGGTGAGTGCTGTGAATTGTGTAGGACTGATATTCACAGACCTGTACCGCTGAAACAAATAATACATTACATGTTAATTAAAAAAAAAAGAATCCTGGGTTGTTATTTCAGAGGTTAAACGGAAGGACTGCATTTCAAGGAAAAAATAGAAACTGACGAACATATCTATTTCATCCATTCTCCAATCATAAAGTATCTTTTTTAACCATGATTTCTGTCTTCGCTGTGTTACATGACTAAGACCTTTAATGTACCCCTCCCTTTTAATAACCTCCCGTCAGTTGAAGTTGGTGAATTGATTAGTCAGAGGGATTGTCTTCATTCACCTTTCTCTTCTTCTGATAAATCCAGAGTGAGAGGCATAGTTGTCTCTCCCGCGTCAGTGTTACCACACTGAGGATGCATTATAGCAAACATTGTAGAAACAGATCCACAACTATATGGTCAGGTAGGCTTTGGCAAAGCAGGAAAGACTATCCAATGGAAAAAAGAGTCTCTTCAACAGATGGTGTTGGGGAAACTGGACAGCTACATGAAAAAGACAGTGGACCACTTTATTACACAATATACAAAAATCATTTCAAAATGATGAAAGACTTAAACGTTAGATAGGAAGCCATCAAAATCCCCGAGGAGAACATAGGCAGCGACCTTTTCGATCTTGGCCATAGAAACTTCTTACTAGATGATTGTCTGGAGGCAAAGAAAGAAAAAGCTTTAAAGAAGTCTATTTTCTGGTGTTTGTGGGACCTGACTTTCTCTGCAAGGAAAATCAGTCAACTCCCTTCACCTTAAAACTGATGAAAATGAAGGTTCACAAAAGTTACATGGCTTACTTGAAATCACACAGGGATGATAGTTTTGCTGCGCTAATACAAGTGCCCATTCCAGGGCCACCTGTGTGGCTCCGTCAGTTGAGCATCCGACTCTTGAAATTGGCTCAGGTCAGGATCTCAGGGTCATGAGACCCTGTGGGGCTCTGCACTGGCCATGCGGCCTTCTTGAGATTCTCTCTCTCCCTCTGCCCCTTGACTCTCCTCTCCCCACTCGCACCTGTATGCTCGCTCTCCCTGTGTCTCAGAAAGAAAAGTCATAGCTCATGGAGTGATATTGTGCGGACCATTTTGCTAAGCACTGTACATATATTATGGCATTTTATTTCACCATCATCATGTGAGGTCATATTATTGTCCATAAACAAAGAGTAGGAAACCTGAGGAAAATATTAAAATAATTTTCTTGGTCAAATTAAAGACAGTGTAATTGCAAGTAAGTTACAGCTTTCTGTTAGGAAATAGTAGGAGAAACATATTCTGTCTTTATCGCTCATTTATCCCATTTAATCCACCTCTATGTGACCTGGCTTTACCTCCAGAGCCCCCCCTCATTCTGCTAAACCATTTCTAGTGATGGCTGGGCTCCTCCAAAGGCTGCATGAAACGGTTATGTGTGTCAGGGCCTCAGAAACAGTCTGGAGGCAAGAACGACCCATCTGTCCTTTGGAATTGGTAGCTTCTTCCCCACATGACTGAGGTTGGCATGACATCAAATGACAAGAAGTGATAATTTCCCTTAAGCTGGGGTGTCTGAAGTCTCAGTGACTATGATCTATTGGGCTCAACTGTCCTGAACTTTCTGGCAATTTTTTTTCTTTGAGTACGGAAAAGTTCTCTTTTATTAAAATTTAATTTTTTAATACTTTTTTAAAATTGAAATTGAATTAATTAACATATAAGGTATAATTTGATTCAGGGGTACAGGTCTGTGATTCATCAGTCTTATCTAATACCCAGTGCTCGTTACAACACATACCCTCCCTGATGTCCATCACCCTGCTAGCACATCCCCCCACCTACTTCCCTCCAGCAACCCTCAGGTCTTTTCATATGATGAAGAGTCTCTTAAGGTGTGTCTCCATCTCTGGCTTCAAATTATTTTTTCGCTCTTCTCCTATGATCCTCTGTGTTGTTTCTTAAAGTCCACATATCAGTGAGATCATAGGATAATGGTCTTCCTCTGACTGACTTATCTCAATTAGCACCTACATTGTTGCAAATGGTAAGATTCCATTTTTAATGGGAGCAACTGCTGGGTCACAGGGTAGCTCTATTTCCAACTTTTTTTCCATACTGTTTTCCAGAGTGGCAGCACCAGCTTGCATTCCCACTAACAGTGTAAGAGGGTTCCCTTTCTCCACATCCTCCCCAACACATGTCATTTCCTGACTTACTAATTTTAGCCATTCTGACTGGTGTGAGGTGGTATCTCACTGTGGTTCAGATTTGTATTTTCCTGATGCCAAGTGATGTGGAGCATTTTTTCGTGTGTCTTGGCCATTTGGATGTCTTCTTTGCAGAAATGTCTGTTCATGTCTTCTGCCCATTTCTTGATTGGATTATTTGTTCTCTGGGTGTTGAACTTGGTAAGTTCTTTATGGATTTTGGATAATAGCTCTTTATCTGGTAAGACATTTGCAAATATTTTCTCTCATTCTGTCAGTTGTCTTTTGATTTTCTTGGAAATTTCTGGTTCCTTATTAGGTGGCTGGATTATTTATAAAACTTTCTTACTTGAACATCTCTGTTGACTTTTGAATTAATTGCAACATGACAAAGAGGATTTATTTTTGTGAGGCAGGAAACTTGGGAGAAACCTGGTCCTATCAATGAGCAAAAACGGTAAATTTTACCTCCTTTCAAAGCAACATCAAATTAGAAATCAGGCTCTGACAGCCTTCAAGGTGGACTGTCAGGTGCATGAGGCACATGTCTCCAAAAGTTTTTGTCTCTACATTAAACTGGAAGAAGTGCATTTTCATAGACGTACATTTCATTTTCATTGCTCTGTATGCGTTCCTCTCTATGGACATAGTCTGTCCATACATTCACCTATTGATGGACATCTCTGTAGTTTCCAGGGTTCAGCCATTGTGAATAAAGTTATGACGAATATTCATGTGCTGTCTGTTGTGTGGACATAGTGTGTAAACACCTCGGAGAGGAATGGCTGTTCACATGACTGGGAAATGTTTACCAGTGTTTCAGCATTTCTCAGTTGTTAGAACATCTTTCATTCCTAAAAGTGAAAGAAACATCTAGTTAGTTTACATCCTCACTATGTACGTTTTCAGTCTTCGTAATTTCAGCCACAGGGGTGGATGTGTAACGGTAACACACCGTCATATTAATATTTCTTCCTGATGCCTGAGCGTGCTGTCAAAACTGACCTCTGTGCTTCAGAGCCAAAATATAAGATGAAGACAGAGTCTGGAGTAATGAGGACCAGTAGCTTTGGGGGGCGAAGGAGGCTGCGGCAGGCTAAGCCCCTCAAAAACTGTAAGTCCCCTCCCCTGGAGGAAGGGGTGCTGAGGGCGGTTATACGGAAACACAGGATCTAGCCAGCTTCCACAGAAATTGTGTGCCTGTTTCCAGCTTCCTCCATCATGTCTTTAGGGTGGTACCAAGTTCCTGAAACAAAACACTATGAAGGGAGGAGTGGAAATTTGCAGAAGGGAAGAAGGAGGTTATCTGGTTTAAAATTATGCCTTGTGGAGACATCACTGCAGCCATTTGGATTCTTGTTCACCTGTGTTAAATGGTTTCAAGTGGAACATCTTTTCACATGCTTTTTGGCCATTTAGATATCTTCTTCTGTGATGTATTTCTTTTTTTTAAATTTTATTTATTTATTTGACAGAGAGAGATTACAAATAGGCAGAGAGGCAGGCAGAGAGGCAGGCAGAGAGAGGGGGGATGCAGACTCCAGGGAGCCTGATGTGGGCCTGGATCTCAGGACCCTGAGATCATGACCTGAGCCGAAGGCAGAGGCTTTAACCCAGTGAGCCACCCAGGTGCCCTGAAGTATTTCTTCTTCATGTCTTTGTTTTTTCTTGGCATTTTTAATTTAGGTTTGTTTTATTTAAGGTTAATGTTAATTCCATGCTGTGTTTCAGTAAGAACAATACAGATTCTGTATCTGTGGCTCCAGTCAGATATCCAGTAGTACAAATTAGCTTCAAGTGACACATCCTGAACAAAAGAGGTTGAGCAAGTGAAGGGGGGAGGGGGAGCCCAGGGGGAAAGGGAAGGAGAAGAAACAAAGAACTGAACACACAGGGAGGCTTTTCCATACCACCTTCTATGCTAATCTGCTTTAGAGGGCGAGTAAAAGTAGGCAAGGATGAGCCACCACAGATTGTTGAACTGGTACCAGCACCATGCTTTTCAGCGACATTTCAGCAGAGTTTGAAACACTTTTTACAGAAAAACCCTTACAACTCTCGAACAATCTTTAACCACTTCAAGCTAACAGCCAATTAATTTTAAACATTGGTATAAAATTCGATTTATACAATTAGAGAAAGGAAAAATGATACCGCAATTCCTCTGTAGTGTCCGTTCCCTAGCCTTCCCTCTTCCCTCCCTCCCTTCCTCCTTCCTTTTTCTCTTTGTGTCCTTCTTCCCTTTCTTCCTTCCTTCTTCCCTCAGTAGTTCCATTCTTTCTTTCTTCCTTTCTCTTTCATTCTTTTTCTTTCTCCCTCCCTCCACCCTTTCTTTCCTACTTTCTTTTTCTTTTCCTTCCTTCTTTCCTTCCTTTTATTCTTCCTTCCATCTTTCCTTCCTTCCTTCCTTTTTTCATTCTCTTACTTCCTTCTTTTCTCTCTCTCTCTCTTTCTTCCTTCCTTCCTTTTTCTTTTTTATTTCCTTTCTTTCTTTCCACTCCAGTCCCCTTAAGTTAAATGAGTCACTGCAGGGAACACTCATTCCCTTCTTCCCCCTCACCCCACATTGTATATGTGGACCTTGTAGATTATCAATAATCCAATTTAATTTCTCTGCGAAAAGGTATGCAAGAAAGGAAAAGTTCCTTCCGTACTTTTCAAGGTCTTCCAGCTAAACTAAGAATTAAGTTTACTTGAGACACTGAATACCCATGAAGAAATGATATTGAAATTTAAACCTTTCAAGAAATGCAAATTATTAAGGCAGACAATTCTTAGACATTTTAGACAAGGAGACAATACATTTCTGAGGGTTCTTTGGGAGGTTTAATTTGGAGGGACATCTAAGCAGAATTTAGAACCTCTGCTTTAAAGTCCCTGGTGAGAAGGTTGTCTTTTTACTTCATAGTACAGGGGGTGCCTTTTTCATATGGGAGATTGATGAACTGTTGACACTGCGCTCAGGAAGACAGAGGAGAGTTTGAGTGTCCTCACACCAGTTGCTTTTCAAATAGTCTCCATTCAAAGTAATTCCTATGCCACTGTGGTCCATTTGGGGCAATCTGACCTTGGTGTCTATGGGTACCGTGGTTTCTCTCCGCATTGCTCATTACTCAGTGCCTCTTTCAGAGAGAAAGCTAAACATATTATTCTTAGAAATACCAAGGGGCACCTGGGTGGCACACTCAGGTAAGCCTCTAACTCTTGATTTTGGCTAATGGCATGATCTCAGGGTCGTGGGAACAAGCCTCAGTTCTGGCTCCATGCTCTGTGTAGAGTCTTACTGGGATAATTTCTCTGTCTCCCTGTATCCATCACCCCTGCTATAAATCAATCAATCAATCAATCAATCAACAAACAAATAAATAAAATCTTTTAAAAAATGAAATTATCTCAATGTTTTGGTATTAGTGGAGCCCCGATTTGTGCCCGAGTATGTGGTCTCTTCTGGAGAGAGTTCCACGTGTGCTCGAGAAGAATGCGTATTCTGTTGTTTTAGGGTGGAATGTTCTGTATATATCTATGAGGTCCATCTGATGCAATGTGTCATTCAAAGCTCTTGGTTCTTTGTTGATTTTCGGTTTAGATGTTCAGTCTATTGCTGTGAGTGGTGTGTTAAGATCTCATGGACAGGCCTGGAGAAGATTATGCTGAGTGAAATAAGTCAAGCAGAGAAACTCAATTATCATATGGTTTCACTTATTTGTGGAACATAAAGAATAAAATGGAGGATTCGAGAGGAAGGGAATGAAAAGTGAATTGGGGTAAGTTGGAAGGGAGATGAACCTTGAGAGACTGTGGACTCTGAGAAATAAGGTGAGGGTTACGGAAGGGAGGGGAGAGGGGAGATAGGTGAGCCTGGTGGTGGGTATTAAGGAGGGCATGCAATGCATGGAGCACTGGGTGTGGTGCACAAACAATGAAACTTGGATCACTGGAAAAATAAAACAAAAACTAAAAAATAAATAAATAAAAAATAAACACCATGATTTTACCTGAAACTAATATATTGCTGTATGTTAAGTGTATGGGATTTTTTAAAAACTATTTCAAGGGGCCCACTTGTTTAAATGTCAATCTTTGGCTCAGCGCAGGATCTCAGGGTCCTGGGAAAAGCCCCATGGTCAGCTCCCTGCTCAATAGTGAGACTGCTTCTCCCTCTCACTCTCCCACTACCCTCACCCCTCCTGCTCTCTCAAGCACTCCCTCTCAAATAAGTAAAATAATTTTGAAAAAGCAATGTAATGGTCCTCTCTGGAATCAACCACTTCTGGGCATTCTTTCTTTTTGCTGCCCCCTCATTTCTCCTTATTACCTGTCTGACCTCCATCCTTCCCCAGGGATGGAGGCAGCTCAGATGCACTGCTTAACCAGGAGGTATGGCCAAAGGGAAGTGCACACGTGGCTACAATGGGCTGCCTTCAGAGTCAGCCCCAGAACGGAGCTACAGGCAGTTATTAACAAGCCCAAAGTACCGTTAGGAATAAGCACTGTGACATTCAGGGGTATAGATTTTAGGTGTGGTATTGACGTCAACTTCCTTGTACAATATGTTTAGACTCAAGACTTTAATGCAGAAATGTCACCCGAGGGGAAGCGCCCCGCGGTGCAGGGAGGGAAGGCGGTGGCTGAGTGGGGCGCCTAGGACCCCGCCAACCCCTGCTCTGAACTCTGAGCCTTAAGTGTGCAGAAGGGATGCTAAATGTGCTTGGGCCCTGCCCTCCACAGCGGGAAGCTCGGGCGCCTCCCCGGGCGGCCACGAGGGGGCGCCGCGTCCCCGTCCTAGGAGTCCGCCTGGTGAAGAAGCTGCCCCCGGCGGGTTCTCAGCGCCTGGGGGGTCGCCGGCAGGCGTCCGCCCGAGTGCTCAGGGATGGCTGACTTTTGGTTCCCCGCCCCCTCCTCCAGGGTTTCCAGGCCTCGGGGTACTTGGGGACTGGCTAGGAGGCTGAGCTCCACAGATGCAGCCTTCGGACTCTGTTTCCTCAAACCGGGATCTGACAGGAGGGAGAGAGAGAGAGTTGGATCTGGGCTTTTCTGTTTGCTGGAATGTCCTCCCTCCTGTTCCTCTCAGGCTGGTGCCCGCTTCACTGTCCTGTGTGTGTGTGTGCGTGTGTGTGTGCGCGTGTGTGTGTGGGCGAGCGCTCCTACACCGGCGAGTCCCGTGACATCATCCAAGGGGGCGGATTCTATGTAAATCAGGTTCCGTTGCCGGGTGGTTCTGGGAAGTAGAATTCCCAGGTTTGAGGAATTAGCAGCGCTGTCCAGTCCATTGTATTAGGAGGACTTTTTTGGAGGGTGAGGGTGCTTCGGACAGGAGTGGGTACCGATGGTCTCGGGGGGGGGGTGTGCCACTAGGTTGGTGGGCGTGTGTGTAATGTGCATGGCACATGATGCTGGTTTGGGGCGGAGAATACTTTAGTTTCATCTTGGAGAAACTCTCAGTTTCCAGATGATTTTTTCTGTTGAGGTAAGTTTTCTTTGGCGGTTTGACGATTTTTTTCTGGTTTTTCCCAAATATAAGCTGATTTATGTTTGAGGTTTCTTGCAGTCTGGGAGTGCTTTTTCATTTTGAATTCTGTTAGTGGCTGTTAATGATGGAGTGCTCCTCCTTTTCTTGTTTATCATATGATTTTCTTAATGGTAAGGGTTGTTGGTGCTACTGGGGGCTTGGCTTTTTTAACTTCTTTAGTTATGTTACTGAGTGCTGTTTCTGGACAAGAACCTTTCTCGCATCCAGGTCTTTTATCCATTTTGAGTCTATTTTTGTGTGTGGTGTAAGGAAAGCATCCAGTTTCATTTTTCTGCATGTGGCTGACCAGTTTTCCCAACACCATTTGTCGAAGAGACTGTCTTTTTCCCACTGGACGTTCTTTCCTGCTTTGTTGAAGATTAGTTGACCAGAGTTGAGGGTTCATTTTTGGGTTCTCTATTGTGTTCCACTGGTCTATGTGTCTGTTTTTATGCCAGTACCATACTGTCTTGATGATGACAGCTTTGTAATAGAGCTTGAAATCTGGAATTGTGATGCCGCCAACTTTGATTTTTTTTTTCAACATTCCTTTGGCTATTTGGGGTCTTTTTGTTTCCATATAAATTTTAGGATTATTTGTTCCATTTCTTTGACATAAATTACTGGTATTTTGATTGGGATTGCATTAAATGTGTAGATTGCTCTAGGTTGTCTAGACATTTTCACAATATTTGTTCTACCCATCCATGAGCATGGAATGTTTTTCCACTTCTTTGTGTCTTCCTCAATTTCTTTCATGAGTACTTCATAGTTTTCTGAATACAGATTCTTTGCCTCTTTGGTTAGGTTTATTCCTAGGTATCTTACGGTTTTGGGTGCAGTTGTAAATGGGATTGACTCTTTAATTTCTCTTTCTTCTGTTTTGTTGTTGGTATATAGATATGCAACTGATTTCTGTGCATTGATTTTATATCCTGATATTTTACCGAATTCCTGTATGAGTTCTAGCAGTTTTGGAGTGGAGTCCTTTGGGTTTTCCACATAAGGTATCATATCCTCTGCAAAGAGTGAGAGTTTGACCTCTTCCTTGCAATTTGGGTTCCTTTTATTTCTTTTTGTTGTCTGATTGCTGAGGCTAGGACTTCTAGTACTGTGTTGAATAGCAGTGGTGATAGTGGACAGCCTTGCCGTGTTCCTGACTTTAGGGGAAAATATCTCAGGTTTTCTCCATTGAGAATGATATTTGCTGTGGGTTTTTCATAGATGGCTTTGATGATTTTGAGGTATGTATCCTCTATGCCTACACTATGAAGAGTTTTGATTAAGAAAGTGTGCTGTACTTTGTCAAATGCTTTTCAAGCATCATGCGTAATCTGTCCTTGACCAAATGGATAACAGAATTGTTCTCAGTCAGCACTTTCTGCTTTTCTTTGGGTGCCCTGTTTGTATTCACAGCCCCCAAGTATTCAGAATTACCTGGGGGCAACTGACTCCTGTCCTTTCAGTCCATCCTGATACATTTGGATTTCTGCAAATAAAACAGGTGAAACCGTTACAGTAAGCAATTCCCCTTCACAAATGTCCACTCGTACGTCCCATGTAGTACAGGACAGAAATATTAGCAGAGAAATTACAGGCAAATGTGAGACCAGTCATCCCGGAGAGCTTAGGTAGGGCCCTATAAGCAATCACTGGTATCGCTCTTCTGAGGCATGAAGCAAATGTCCCCGCTATGACAGGCCATCATCACAGCATCCTGCCTTGATTCTATCCAAACAATAAATGATTCTTTTCCTCCAATATTGTGGGGAGCTACCCGGCTACTTCCGAGAGGGTTACTGTAATAATCAGGCTTTTTCCATCTGAAATGCTGTTGGTTAACAGATTAGAGGAATCAGCCATTGAGATTAAACCAATGAATGGAGTCTACTAGGCATCAAATTAGAATAATCTTCAAAGCTACAAAGAAACAAGGGCTGTTTATGGGATAAGGAAGTTTCAGGATCTTTCAATCTCCAGAGAAACAGACAGTGTGCGATAGCAGGGATCTAGTACTGATTCTCTGCTGACTTGAGATGAGATAAGACAAATAAAGAGATCAATTAAGGGAGAAGAGTGACCCAGGTTAGTGGCATCTCTAACGATATAGAAAGTGTTGTTAGGGCCTTGGCAGGCATTGAAATCTAGGGACATGGTTTCAGAATGGAAATTAGATCCTTGCAAGAGACACAAGAGATGAATTCCAAAGTAGGAGGTCGGCAAGTGACCTTCTGTGGCCAGGCTAGAGAGTTGTGTGAGCCTGGACAGGCTGCCTTGAGAGCAGTGTTGGGCAGCGGCCCAGACATCAAAGTGCTGTGACCGAGACAGGCGTTGAACAAAGCTCACTCACTCCTGAAATGTCTTATTTCAACAACAATCCTAGAGCCTGAATCAAAAGAGTTTGTAAGGGTATGATTGATGTATGGTGGTTAAGTCTCTGGGTCTACACAGCATGTAAGGAACAAGGAATATGTCCCTCTCCCTGTTCCGCACGGAGCCTGTTTCTCCCTCTCCCTCTGCCGCTCCCCCTGCTTGTGCTCTCTCACTCTATCAAATAAATAAACAAGATCTTAAGAAAATAAATAAAGTCATCCATATTCCTACCTGCGTCAATATTTCCTGTCATTTTTATTGCTGGGTAGGATTTCAAGGGTTTCATGTTTGTTTACACATTTATCTGTTCCTGGACTTTTGTGTCACTTCCAGTTTGGGGGCAGTTATAATTTGGGCATAATAATAGAGCTATTATGAACATTCACATGCTGATCATTTTGTAGACATATTGTGAAATACCTAGGAATGGAATGAGTTTCCACAGGGTTTGTGTTTGTTAAATCTTAGAAGTAACTGGAAGTCAGCTTTTCAAAGGGGTCATACTATTTTTCATTCCCACAGCTGTAGGAGACTTCCAGGTGTTCTATGTGAGATTTTAGATTTTCTGACTTTAGCCATACCAGCAGCTATGCGTTTTATGTAATTAAAGTCTAATGTTTAATAAGTTTGAACATGTATGTGTATCACCCAGACAGTGGATATATCTATCACCTCCTAATGCTTCCTTGTGCTTCTAGCAATCCTTCCCTCACATTCCCATCTCAGAAAACCACTGATTGGCTTTCTGTTACAATAGAATTATTTGCAGTTTCTAAGGTTTATATTGATGAAATCCTATGCATTATCTTGTTTAGATAATCACACATTATCTTGTTTAGATAATCATACATTATCTTTTTTTGATTTTTTTTTTGCTCAGAATAATTATCTGAGCAAAGAAAATTTTTCTTCCCCATTTTGTTATGTATGTGAAGAGATTATTCTGTGAAAACGAATAGTATTCCATGAGCTGGATGTGCCTCAAATTATTTTGGCCATTTATCTGTGGATGCATTTGAATGACACTTGAAAATAGTTTAAAAAAATGTTCCTATCAAGCAATTTTTGTGAATATCTTCCTTTTCATTTGAGTGGAATGGTGACTGCCTATGGTAGGTATAGGTTTCATATTTTGAAGAATTTCCCAACTGTTGGGGTCCTTGGGTGACTGAGTCAGTTAAACATCAGACATTTATTCTGGCTCAGGTCATGAGCTCATTGGTGGTGAGATGGAGACCCAAGTAGTGCTCTGTGCTCAGCGGGGTGTCTGTTTGAGATTCTGTCCCTCTCCCTCTCCCTCTGCCTCTTCCCCCACTCACTTTAACTCCTTCTCTCTCAAATAAATCAATCTTAAAAAAACAACAAAACAAAACAAAACAAAATGAATTTCCAAGATATTTTCTAGAGTAGTTGTAGAATTTAATATTCCCATCTGCAGTATATGAGAAATCTAGCTCCCTCACATCCTTGCCAATCCCTGGGATGGAGATTTTCAGTTTTGCCATTTGAATTGGCAGATAATGTTTTAAATTTCCATTTGCCTCTCCACTAATGTTGTAGATGTTGCCATGTTGTTACATGCCTTCCATATATATTCCTTGCTGAACTGTCTTTTCAAATCTTTTCCCATTTTATTATTTTATTTTTTCCGGATATATTTACTTATTAGAAAGAGCCAGAGAGAGAGAGCAGGACCCGGGTTGTGGGATGGGGTGGGGA
The DNA here is from genome assembly GCA_002007465.1 of Ailurus styani. Taxonomy (NCBI): domain Eukaryota; kingdom Metazoa; phylum Chordata; class Mammalia; order Carnivora; family Ailuridae; genus Ailurus; species Ailurus styani. Next base: position 179,969 of record LNAC01001239.1, on the reverse strand, counting down.
GGGCAGATGGAGAGGAGAACCACATTCTCTGCTCAGCAGCGTAACTGGCAGAGGAGCTGGGGGTTAGATCCAAGGAGCCTGGGATCATGACCTGAGCCAAAGGCAGCTGCTTCAGCAACTGAGCCACCCAGGCACTTTTCTTGTACCCATTTTTAGATTGGATTGTTTGTCTTCTCATTACTAACTTTTGAGAGTTTCCTCAATGTTCTATGAGGAGACATTCTTCAGATGTGTAATTTATAACTATATTCTCCCTATGTGTCACTTGACTTTGCATTCTCTCACCAATGCCTTCTGAAGAGCAAAAGTTTTAAATTTTTATGATGTCCTGTTTACCAGTTTTCTTTCATTAATCAAAATTTTGGTACCGTATCTAAGAAATCAATGTCAGGGGGCGCCTGGGTGGCTCTGTCAGTTAAGGGTCTGTCTTCAGCTCAGGTCATGATCCTAGGGTCCCGGGATCCAGCCAGAACTTCCCAGGCATTTTTTAAAAGTTTGTTGTTGAGCACAACGCCAGAATTTCAGCTGGAAAAGTCAGTTTGCTTTGTTTGACTTCAGAGTGCCTCGTAGTTTATAGGACTGAAGTTTATATCAAGTTTTGCCCAAGTAAGGAAAGAGTTGACACAAGAAGATTCCATTGCAAACATTGCGTTGTCTCAAAAAGGCTTTTTCTGAGGCAGATGTGGTTGTTGGTAAGAGATGTAAACTTGGTCCCTTTCCCACATAAGCTCGGAAGGGAAGTGGCCATGGGGCAAGTTCCCACCGCTGCCTTTGTCACCATTTCTGTTCCAGCTCTGGCAGGCATCTTGGAAGACCTGAAACTGAGTTAGTAAAGACTCCAGTGAAACGACCAACAGCAACGACAAAAAGTGACCAACAAAAGGAAGGATAAAACCTTAGCATTTGAACAACTTGCTGATTGCTTTTCATGTTTAATCATCTTTTTCTAGTAATTACACATATCAAAAATGTTTCATTGCTATGTATTTCCCTCCTGGGTCTCCAGGCTCTACCCGGCCCTTAGATTCTGTCTGGAAAATTTAATCTAGACTTTTTGTTTCCTTAGGTATTTGTATGGTGTGTAACAAAAAGATGAGGGCTTTTGATGCATATTCTCTAGTGAGCTGTGGAATATTCTAGATTATGCACATGTGAATTCGGGAAGTAAGTTGGCTTGGTGGAGTGCTTTGTTTCTCAGCCCCAGCTGAGAAGTTGGATTTTGAGATAGGCCTAAACAAACTCAACTTGTTGCTGTAGAAGATGTTAAGACTGGGAGTTTAGGAGGCTTGAAAGAATTTAAGATGAGTTCAGCACTCTTTAAAAAAACAAATCAGAGTTTTAAATTTTGTTTTCTTGATTTGACATTGGTATATTTGAGAGGTATTTCTGGCTGCAGGACAGATTTCTCTGGAGGGCCAGATGGGGATTATTGTTTGAGTAATGTTCTGAAGACTAATTTAGGGACAGGGAATGAGTATACTTGCAATGAAGTGGCATAAAATAACTTTTCTCTTTTAGGAAACCCATTATTTTTTGGAGGTGTAAGAATTAAGAGTAGAACCATTTTCCCCTGTAGTTACGCTGCTTCAGATATATCTTTTTTAAGATTTTATTTATTTATTTGACAGAGACACAATGAGGGGGGGAATACACTAGCAGGGGGAGTGGGAGAGGGAGAAGCCGGCCTCCCGCCAAGCAGGGAGCCCAATGCGGGGCTCGATCCCACGACCCTGGAATCAGGACCTGAGTCGAAGGCAGAGGCTTAATGACTGAGCCACCCAAACGCCTCTGTTTTGGATAATTTTAAACAAATATAATTGTTACAAATACAACAGAGCTCCCCACCATCAGTAGTTTTCAACTGAGCAATCTGGAAAACCAGGTTTGGGGTTGGATGGTATGTGCATAATTTTTAGTTCTAAAGAGGGCACTTTAGGGGCCCCTGGGTGGCTCAGTCATTAAGCATCTGCCTGCAGCTCAGGTCATGATCCCAGAGTCCTGGGATGGAGCCCTGCACTGGGCTCCCTGCTGGGCGGGAAGCCTGCTTTTCTCTCTCCCATTCCCCCTGCTTGTGTCCCCTCTCTCACTATGTCTCTCTCTGTCACACAAAAGATCTTTAAAAAGTAAAAGAGGGCACTTTAAAACTCAGTGAGTTATTTACTTTTTTTAAGATTTTATTTATTTGAGAGAGAAAACACACGGGCAGAAGCAGAGGGAGCAGAAGAAGACCCCCCTGCCCAGACCTGGAATTCAGTCCCAGAACCCCTGGTTCATGACCTGAGCACAAGGCAGCACCTTAACTGACTCAGCCACCCAGGCACCTTCACCCTCGATGAGTTACTTTAAATTCAGCTTTTCAGGGTTGCAGTGTAATACTATGTCACCTTGGTGTTGCTCCCTGTACCTTCTGCCGGTGGGCCTGCCCACTAAGGGTCAGCAGCTGTCTTGGTTAGTGGTTAAGGGTGATAACATGCCTTTTCTGAGGTCTGTTGGTAAGGATCAGGTGAATGGAATCAGCCTCTATTTGTAACTTGATATTTTAAGCGGATATATAAAAATCTTTGTGTTTTTTTTACTCTTGGAATTGAATCTATTTTGGGGGGTGGTGGTCTGTGTTAGAAATCTGGTTTCCTTTTATTTTTATTTATTTTTTAAAGAATTATTTATTTTTTTATTTATTTGACAGAGAGAGAGAGATCACAAGCAGGCAGAGAGGCAGGCAGAGAGAGAGGAGGAAGCAGGCTTCCGATCAGGGAGCCTGATGTGGGCCTGGATCCCAGGACCCTGAGATCATGATCTGAGCCAAAGGCAGAATGGCTTTAAACCACTGAGCCAGCCAGGCGCCCGCTGGTTTGCTTTGATTTTGTCCAGGGCACCCCCTAGTGGTGACATCGGCGTAATTGCAGGTTTATTAGAGAATTAAGAAGGGGACAGCGGCAAGAATTAGTAAATGCTGACCTTTCTTTTTGACAAATAGGATTTATGAGAACTTTAAATTCAGGAGGTAAATGAGAAGAACAGCAAGGTTGGTGAACATAAGTATAGTGATAGAAATGATAACGTAGGAATGAAGGGACTATTGAGGGATTGTAATCTCTACCCCCAACTTGGGGCTTGAACTCCCAACCCCCGGATGATCAGTCGCATGTTCTACCAATTGAGTCAGTCAGGTGCCCTGGAAAGACTATTTAAATCCTAACTGGAGAAAATAACTTAATGAGAAACTCAGCTTGGAAAACTGCTGCTTTTGTTATATATCGATTATAGGTGTTTTCAAACTGCATTTTTAGGGGAGCATGTGGAATCACAGTTCACCCTTTTTGTTTTAATAACCTACCTAAGAAAGAAGTAAGTTTAAAAAGTACCTGTTATTTTTTTTTCTACTTCTTTAAATACTTCACTTTTAGGGTGGGGAAAATTAATTTCTGAAAAAAAAATTATAAAGGGAGGGGCTCCTGTCTGGCTCTGTTAGTGGTGCGTGCGACTCTTGGTTTCAGGGTTGTAAGTTAGAGCTCCATACTGGTTGTAGAGATTACTTAAAAATAGAACCTTGAAAAAAAATTATAAGGGCAGTTAAGTTCCTAAGGGTTGCATTATATGTCAACGTCGGGAGGAGTCTGTTTTATGTATACCTCTAATACCGTATTCCAAAAGCTATTCCTTATTTGGGCATAGCTTGGTTTTCTCTGAAAACTTTTCTCCTTTCTTAACATCTATAGGGAGTTTTTGGCATCCTATGAGAAAACCAGTAGCTGCCATGAATGGCTGTGAGCCAGCAGAACTGCATGCGTTGTGAGATGTTGTTTGTGTGTATTTGTTTATTAAAACACTCTAGTTATTTTCGGATTCTTAAATTCAGTTGCAAGGGTCACTTGTATTTAGAAGGGTGGATTCTTCAGGTAGTGTATGTGATTTGCACCCTTTAAAATTCTCATTCTCCTTTTCCCTGACACAGGATTCCAGGACCTTCCTGTGTGTTCCTCTAGGGTAGGCCTGGACTCCTCACTTCTGTGCTCCCTGTGTTGCCTAAGGCGTCGCCGCAGACCCACAGTGCTGAGCAAACCTTGTTTGGATTGGATCCTTCCTGGTTTGTCTTTGTCCTGATGACCCTTCTGTGATTAATAATGGAATCCAGACTTTAGGAAGGTTGGGGCAGAAATAGCCAATTTGAGTTCACAAGTACCAGGACTGGGTACTTGCCACGTGTTCTGTTTTATTTTAATGAAAGGAAATTAGTCATGCCTGTGTCTAATAGTTGATAATCACCGGTTTGGCAGTCACTGGTTTGAGATCTTGAGTTCAGTGGAAGTAGCTTCCGTGCTTGCTTTTGTTTCAGGAATGCTTGAGGGCATATTGGGTAACAAATATATAAGTAGATGGTTTGTGGTAAGGAATGATAGTTCACTTCTCTGTCTGCTCCCCCTCCCCCGCCGTGTATTCATTATGGGAATTCCCAGGTAATGAGATGACACATCAGAAACTTCTCCAGATATGTTTATTCATTTTATTTTCTTCCCTTTTTTATCCTCCCTCCCTTTTTAAAGATTTTATTTATTTGACAGAGGAAACACAAGCAGGGGAAGCAGGGAGCCCAATGTGGGGCTCAATCCCAGGACCTTGAAGGCAGATGCTTAACCGACTGAGCCACCCAGATGCGCCCAGATTTATTTCTTGTCAAAAGTCTTGGGGGCTTTCATTTCCAGGAAGCAAACAGCATTCCCCTAAATTAGTTTGATGCCACCCAAGAATTAAGCATGTAAAAAAATGGTTTCTTGGGAAACCAGGGTGGCTCAGTCGGTAGAGCATGTGAATTATTACTATTATTATTTTTGAGTGTGTGGCTCTTGATTATGGGTTGGTTGTCAGTTCAAAGTCCATGTTGGGTATAGAGATTAGTTTAAAATCTTAAAAATAAAGTTGTGTTTATAATTATCCCTTTTTCGAGTTTTTTGTTTTGTTTTGTTTTTTAAAGATTCTATTTATTTGACAGAGAGCACAGGTAAACAGAGTGGCAGACAGAGGGAGAGAGAGAAGCAGGCTCTCCGCTGAGCAGGGATGCCAATGTAGGGCTTGATCCCAGAACCCGGGAATCGTGACCTGAGCTGAAGGCAGCCGCTTAAACTACTGAGCCACCCAGGCACCCCCCTTTTCTGAGTTAATAGAAGTAATGGGTATTTTGATTTTTTGTTTTTTTAAGCTAAAGATAGGGAATGTGTTCAATGGATATATGACCTATTGGTCGAATTCTATTGAAATAATGTATAATGAGTGGCAGTCTGGGTGGATAAAAAGAAAAGGCATTGTGCAAGAAGGAGGGTTTTCTCCTCCCATGTTCAGCATTGAGTCTAATAGATTGGAAAGGAACAAAGAAGGTTTTTGTGTTTTTTTTTGCGAGCAGAGTGAGGTTTGTTAGATGTTAGGTAGGGAGATATTGGAGAAAGGTCTTGTGGAAAGAGGGTCACTTCTGTCCAGTAACATCTTATTTGTTGGGTGGCCAACATTGGGGATATAGAGTAACACTTTGGAAGGTGGAGGTATCTAAGTTGTATTCCACACTTGAGGACCTTGACTCCGGGATAGTCTGTAGAGGTCTGAGGATTATGTGTTTGTAGCAGTCACATTGTGCACATTTATATTCGTGGGTTTCCCTCTCCTTTAGAAAATAGTAAAAGCAAGACTGTGTAACTGAAGGGGGCCAACTCAGCTGTGCAGAAAACTTGGCTTTTTAGAGCTAACTCATCGTGGAGCATGTCACGTAGCTCATCAAATAACATTGATGTATTTACAGTCAAAGCTGATAGTAGAGAAGTTTCACTGATGAAGAGTCCATGGAAGCCGAGCAGTGCCTCCTGAACCATATGAAGTAGTCTAGTTAAAGGGAGTATTAGGAGAGGGTTCTGGTCTCATGTTTTCTCTGAGACCAGCCTTCAAACAGTCTCCTCCTCTTTGCCTTATCCCGCAGAGACACGTCTGTCAGCAGCTTGTTTCTTGGGCAGGGTCGGGGGGAGGTGGTATTGGGGTGGTACTAAATGTGTACTAGTTTAGTGCTGTCCTTGGATATTTTGTTACACTTTACTTCCACACTCATTTTGGAGCAGGAGTGTGTGTTCTCTTTGTCGGTAGGCCTTTTCATTTTCTGCAGACACTTGCCTGCAGTTGATAAGGAGATTCAAGGGTCTGTATTCTTAGAGATTATCCATGTATTTAAAGAAAAATGAGGTGGTTCGATTGGTCAGGGGGAGTCTTAATGTGAATAAGGTGAGTTTTTGAAGGTAACCAAGAGACTTGGGAGCCCATAGAGTGAGTGCCTTTCTGGTACTTTTTCGGTGATATGCAGGAATAGAAGTTAGTAAAGGTAGTTTGGGTGGGAAATCCATGCACTTTTTTCTCTTGATAGTAAAGGGGAAATCTCAGACACTCAGAAAAAAGGACCAGACTTATTTTACCCAGAATACTACCAGCAAGAATTCTCTAGTCATAAAATGTGTAAATGTAAATCACAATGGCTTAATTCACCTATAGAGTAATTGCAGGAGATGGTAGCTGACTTTGCTTTGGGAATCCTAACTTGGTGTTTCAGTATCCAGGTCGTGGTATGTGGGTTAAGGTAGTAAGCAACAGTAGGGAAAAGGTATTCGAATTACCAGCCTTCACTCTAAGGGAGCATCCTTGGTACCGTGTTTACTCCCCAGTTCATTTTTCATAATTGTAACATCTACTTTGAGAAATCAAGAATCTGAATGGGCAAGGTTAAACCCTTAAGAGTTAGATGGAAGAGATCCTTAATGCAAAGACTGTCTGGGAAGGAGAACATATTCACACTTGGTGGGCAGGTGTGTTGTGAGGACTAATCCCTTTACTCTAGCAGGGGTCTCCTCAGATGAGCCAAAGTTTGAGACCACAGGATTTGTCTCTGTGTGGCCAGGACTTTTGAAATGTAACCTGAATGAAGTAGGAATTCATCTTTCTAGAGAGAAACTAACTAGTGGTCTTTTGGGTACAGCGTAGTGGGTGCAGGCTCTCCTTGAGAAGATGAGATGAGGGCAGATAACATTTGGCCTATATTAGGTGTACAGTGACATTTTCCTATTTTGCTAATTTGGGTTAGGATTCATTCTCATAAGCAGACTGGCAGCCTTGGGTTTGTATTCCTGCAGCCTTTTGGTGAGTATTTGTATCGGTCACCTGAAGTGCTTGTTCAAAATGCAGATTCACAGGCTAACATAATGTTAGATGAGGTAGCATCTTCTGGATCAGGCCTAGAAATCCTCAGAGAAGTTTTATTCCTTCCCCATGCATACTGGGTGACTCTCTGTAGCTGGACGGGTTTGTAGGTCTCTTTGTACGTGCTCCTTTCTCTGGAGGCCCTGTGCTGCCAGTTTGTGGTGCCTGCCCCGTACTTTCCCAGATTCATGCAGTCGGAGCTGCACGCAGTCTTATGTGGGTAGCAACACTCTGGATCGACTGACCACTTGTTTTCAGCCCTAGCAGTCGGTGGTACCCAGCTGATGTATTGTTAAAGCTTGGCTTCTAGTGGCCTTTGTGTGATTTGGTTAAAAAAACCTCACAAAGGCCAACAGTTGGGTGGAAAATTGGGCAAAGGATGTAGACCCAGTAGTTCAGTGGAAGCGGGTCCACTTGCTCATGAACATGAAAAGATGCTTCACTTTGTGGGTGCAGAATTGGGCAGGCTTCAGTTAACCGGTCAGAAAGTTCAGACAGGCTAGGGCTGTTTCTGAGGGCTGGGGAAACTCAGGCTGCTGAGACCGGTTAGGATGTAAATTGGTGCAGCCTTCTTGAAAGTCAGATAGGCAGCATCTTACACATTTTTCTTCGCAGAAATCTCTATGGTCTATGATACTTGTGAGACAGTTACGCGGCCCCGTGGTGGCAGAGGGCCTGGGTCTGATCTGGACTCCTGATCTGATCCTGGGGCACCACCGCTGCTGTGTGCCCCCCTGCACCCTGGGTGGGCACCGACTCAGGGCCTCAGCTTTCTCTCCTGCCCTTCTGGTGTCTGAGCTGGTGCTTGCCGCAGGATGGGAGCCCCTGTTAGCGGTGTCTGGGTAATCACGTGTCAGCAGTGCCTGCTGCCCTGTGGGACCGTTTTCCCCCTAACAGTAAAACTGATAAAACCGTAACTGGGGAAATGCCCTGCCAACCTCTGAGCCGTGGGAGGGCTCGGCAGTGTAGGCTGGGAGCGCAGGCCTGTGGGAGCCCTTCTGGCTGCCTCCCGGGGGACCGCTGTCTCTGCTCTGTGGCCTCTATTCCCGCATGGGTTTGCTCTTGTCTTCCGTAGGTTTTCTAATTTTGGTGGTTTAATCCTGAATTATTTATTTTTATCTTTTTGAGATACAATCGGCACATAACACTGTATGTTTGAGGTGTATGTGTTGGTTTGATGCATTTGTCTATTGGAGGATGTCAGCTGTGTAGCTCACACCTTTATCAGGTCACATTGTCATCTTTGTATATTTTTATACTTCACATGTAGTTTTTATTTGCCAAATTCAACATTGGGTGCTCTCTGAAAAGTTTAATTGGATGCTAATTTAAGTGGCTTTCACTGCCTATGTTTAGCCTTATAGGCAGCAGGTGCATTCGGGTGACCTGCAGGGTTGTGTGGCTGACTGGGGAAAAGTGGTTTTAGTGTGTTTCCGATGTTAGCCCAGGGACTGACTTTCAGGCATGTAGGTAGTGAAGGCCTCCAGAGAGTCCTGAGTGTTCCTGACCCACCGGACCTGAAAAAGGTCCTGTTCTAGACTAAGTGGCAGCCAATAAGAATGTTTGCTAATTTGTTGAAGTCTCTGTCAAAGTGAAACCATTGGAAGATTTAATGAGGGAATACAAACCCTTTGTGCAGCAACATTTACGTTACTGAGTACAGCATAGATATTGAGGAACAGATGGGTCTTCAGCTCTTTCGCCTGTGGGAACGTGGAGCAACTTGACTAGTTCCCTGAAGTTCTATAGTGCAGAGTAACACTGTACCCACCAATTGGGTAAGCCTCATTATTTGTCAGGGGCTGGATTACTGAGGTCCTAAAGGTAACCTGGTGTGGGTCCTGCCCTCAGGTAGCCTGTGGTTATAATTTGTTGAATGTTATAATGCAGTCATGGAGAAGATACAACCCAGTGTTGAGAAAGCTACTCAGAAGGGTGTCTTCAGGTAAAGAGGTAACCTTGACTTTGGATTTGGGTGGAGAATGCACCTGGGAGGGACGCAGGGCAAGCATTCCAGGCAGAGAATACACTGTGGCCAGAGTGCAGACAGAAAGTGAAGCCTGGTTTGCACAAAGGATGAAATCAGGGTGCCAGCCTTTGATGCGCTTTCCCCCATAAGATGATGTGCATCATTTTAACATTTTAACCCATGTATTTGATGGTGGTACCATATGGTCCCTGGTTCTCGCACTCAAGCCTCGTGAACAGCACTAAGGATTTGATTGCTGTGTGAAACTCAAGAAGTTATGACTAAATACATTAGAAGAACAAACATGGTAGGATTCGGCGTAAATGAAGTCTCAGGTGCAGAACAACGCGGTTTAGGGATTGCTGCTCTGGGTTGTGAAAGTCTAAAGCAGGCTGTGTAAATTCTTTTTGAGGTTTACTTCTTAGGGGAGAGTCAAAAATTGCACGGTGCATTTCAGTTGAATTCATCGTGTTTGTTTCTTCACGTGAGTGGTGGACATCAGGGTGGCTCTGACAGAATTTGGTATTGCAGGTGTATAGGCTGTGGTTTTATTAGAAAAGGGCGAGTCTCTGGAGAAATTCACAAAGCTTTGACTAGCTTTAGGTCAAGTCTGTGATGAACTTCTACTCATGCTTCTGTTACAATGGACTGTAAGCCCAGCCCCACTTACAAAGTAGTAGATTCTAAATGATTTTCCTAAATACTAGATTGTGCAGGGCAGTGTTTACTGTGGAATGTGGGAGTGAAGTTGCATCACCAGCAGTCTGGGTTAGCAGTTCTAACCCAGTACCCTCTGTGACTCTTGCATTGGCTCCCCTGGGCTGATGGGGCCATGTCTCCACACTGGGGTTGCACGTAGGCCTTCGTCCTTCCTCTGGCACCTTCTTTCTTGAACTTTGAGGAGGACGCCGGTAACCATTTCCTCTAAATGTGTCCTTCAGGCCCATCTTCCTAATCATAGCATTAGATAAACCAGACCAGCTGATTGTCACTGAGAACAGCTCGAAGAGGCCAAGACTGTGCCCACGCTCTTTCTTTGGCCTTATTTTGAGCTTCTTGAAGCTGCCTCTCAGCCTTGCCTAGCCGTCTGTTCTCACTCACGTGTCCTCCCTGTGTCTCTGCGGATCAGGGCAGAGTTTATCATGAAGGTCACACGTGTCTGCATTTCAGTTGCATCGTGAGCTCCCAAGTCTGCTTGGGGCCAGTGCTCACTGTGGGGTCACTCTGGCCCAGTTGTCCAGGGGGCGCCATCCTGGTTCTGCAGTTTCTGTAGTTTCTGTGTGGGCATGGAGCGTGTTTCTGGTTCTCTGGCATGCATTGTTTCCTTACTGTTAATCAGGATTCCTTGTTGGATTTCATGCAGAGCCCCTCTATTTCCTTGGAAAAAATATAGCACTGATTAATTCACAGAAATGCAGTGCATTTTAAAAAAGTTGGTATAATTCATTTTAGTAAGTGCCCATTGATGGATAACCAACAAAACATCAGGACTTATCTGATTTATATTGTCAGGAGCATTTGGTGTGTCTAACAGGAATTCTGTTCGTATCTGCGTTAGTAATGTTCTGTTAAAATAGAGCACATCGTTAATGTCTGCCAATTAGCATTTATTCGGATTTGACTTTGACTGATCCTTTCTAAAAATTTTTTTGAGATGTCAAGGTTACAGAAAAGTAAATGGAATTCTTAAACCCTGTGGCCCAGAATCAGCAGCTATTAAATTTTGCCTCACTCACTACAACATTCTTTATGTGTCACGTAAATAAATGTTAGAATAATCCATTTTTGTTTTCATTTCTTAATTACGTTTCATTTCTTAATTACGTAACCCAAGTCCCATGGAATACAGTTACCTGAGTGTGAAGCCCCCTTAGTCTTTCCAGTGGTGGCAGCAGGGACAGTGTCTGACTACTTGGACACACAGGCCATATTAAAACAGCTCCTGAGAGCACCTGGGTGGCTCAGTCAGTTAAGTGACTGCCATTGGCTTAGGTCATGATGCTGGGCTCCCTGCTCAGGGGGGAGTGTGCTGCTGCCTCTCCCTCTGCCTCTCCCGCCACCCCTGCACGCAGGCACACGCACTCACTCTCCAGTACATAAATGAAATCTTAAAAAAAAAAGCTCCCTAAGAGACTCTCAAGTCTGGGGCACTAACAGAGTTCCTGGAGGGAGGGGGGTGTGGGGGGACGGGGATCCTGGTTGATGGGCATTAAGGAGGGCACTGGATGGAATGAGCACTGGGTGTTATATAGGACTTGTGAATCACTTAATTCTATCTTTGAACCTAATAGTACACTGTATATGTGCTAACTTGAATTTAAATAAAATCTTGATGGGAGAAAAAGAAGAAATAAAATCAGCTCTGTCTGAATTTCAAGCACACATGAGTGATCCCGAATTTTATATTTGTTATATACAATGATTGTATCAACAGTCTGTTTATTTCTTAATGTATTCTAGCTGTATTTGAATTAAGCTAATAAGTAAAGCTGCTGGTTATTAGATGAACTTTGGTTGTTCTGCAGATCAGCATTGTAACAATCTCTTGGTAAGTTTTTTTTTTAAAGATTTTATTTATTCATTTGACACAGAGAGAGAGATTACAAGTAGGCAGAGAGGCAGGCAGAGAGACAGGGAGAGGAGGAACCAGGCTTCCTGCTGAGCAGAGAGCCCAATGTGGGCCTCGATCCCAGGACCCTGGGATCATGACCTGAGCCAAAGGCAGCGAGTTTAACCCACTGAGCCACCCAGGCGCCTGGTAGGGTTTTTTTTTTTTTCCTGATGGAATAATGTGCTATGAGGCGTTAACCCATTTCCCTTTGTTGCAGCTCTCCCATGAACAAATAAGCTGGAATAAAGACTTTACAAGCTACATCTGTTTGTTTCTAGAAGACCCATTTGAGGACTTTTTTGGCAGTCGAAGAGGTCCCCGTGGAAGCAGGAACTGAGGCAAAGGGTCGTTTTTCTCTGCCTTCAGTGGATTTCCCTCTTCTGGAGGAGGGTTTTCTGCTTTTGATACAGGTATTAAGTCCTTCGATTTGATGTCCGATCTGTGAACAGGCATCAGTGCTGATCAAGAGTTAGAGCAGTTGGAAGATTGTATACTACTTTGCTTAGAGTAGCTGTGTACATTTGCTGGTAGTTTCACGTGTACAGAATCTGTACCTCGTAACATACGTTTTCCTCCCTAAGCTTCCCAAGAATGTTTTACTTGAAAATCCACTTCTAATCTTATTATTAAAGGTCAACATTTAATGAAATTCCTGGTTAAAAGTAGTTACTTGATTTTGGGTAAATAATTGTGAAAAAAACCCACTTGTAGACAATCTCCCTGAAACCTTTTTTGTCTAACCTCGTTGGCAGCTATAAAAACAATAGTCTTCTGGGAGGGTCCAGGAGGAGGACATGAGACGGTGGGGCTCTAACACTGTGCGTTGGCACCCATGGCCTGTGGGGGCGTGTATGACAGCACGACTGCCTTGCCCCAGAGGAGCCAGCAGCTCGTCGGGGGCGCCCGGCTGGCTCAGTCTGTGGAACGTGTGACTTTTTTTTTTGGGGGGGGTGTAAATTGTAAATTTTTTATTGGAAAAAAAATATACAACTTGGAATTTATTTGAGGCAAATTGTGCCATAAGTAGATTTTCTTTAAGTGGAAAAACATAGTTTAAAAAGCAAGGAACAATAAATGAAAATGTTTCTGGTACAGGACCAGCAGTACAAAAAAATAGTGTAAGAGTACCTGGATAATACACCCGTTTTGCAATAGTGCAACTTTTAAGTACATATTGTTGACTGTCCATAGTCCACGCAGAGTTACAACTCCAGGGCAATGACAGTAAGATAAGGGAAGAAAACAAGAAAACTACTTAAAAAAAAGGCATAACCCAGATGTTCCCTCATTTGACCAACTCCATCTAAGTTTAAATGTGCAGAAGGGCTTAGACATATACAGAGTAAGCCACCTGAAACATGTTACTTGATCAATTTTCTAAAATAAGGTTTCAGGGCAATGACAGTAAGATAAGGGAAGAAAACATGGAGGAATTAAGTCCTAATTACTATACATGCATAGATTTTACAGCAGGGGGAAATTTTACAGATAAGTTACAAACAAAGAAAAGGCAAATAAACAATTTTTTACAGGAAATTTAACACATTCTGTACAGTCTTCACTTTGCTGTCATCATGCGTACAAACTCTTCATAGTTTACTTGACCATCACCAGCAGTATCTGCTTCCCTGATCATTTCATCAACCTCTTCATCTGTTAACTTCTCTCCCAGGTTTGTCATCACATGGCGAAGCTCTGCTGCACTAATATAGCTATTGCCATCTTATCAAACACATGGAATGCTTCTCTAATTTCTTCTTCACTGTCTGTGTCTTTCATTTTTCTTGCCATCGTTGTCAGAAATTCCGGGAAGTCAATTATGCCATTACCATCGGCATCTACTTCATTTATCATGTCCTGTAACTCTGTTTCTGTGGGGTTCTGCCCACGAGACCTCATTACAGTTCCCAATTCTTTTGTTGTTATAGTTCCATCACCATCCTTGTCAAATAGTGAAAAAGCTTCTTTGAATTCTGCCATCTGCTCTTCAGTCCATTGGTCAGCCATGCTGCAAGTGCTACCGGTCTCCAAGAAGCAACCGCACAACCACTCAGCTCGCTCGCCCCACTCAGACTGGAGCGTGTGACTCTTGATCTTCCTGGTTGTGAGTTTGAGCCCCATGCCGGGTGCAGAGATGACGTAAAAAAAATAAAATCTTAAAAAACGGGTGGGGGGGGCGGCGCAGCTCATCAACCAGAGGACTAAGCACATGGCCTCATGTAATTATGTATTTTACCTGAATAATTAGGATCTTTTCATCGAAGTTCATATAGCTCTTCTTAACAGAGGAGTTCTTGTATTTCCTGGTGCTCTGATTTTTTTTTTTCTTTTTTAAGATTGATTTTATTTGATAGAGACACAGTGAGAGAGGGAACACACTAGCAGGGGGATTGGGAAAGGGAGAAGCAGGCGTCCTGCCAAGCAGGGACCCCGACATGGGGATGATCCCACTGGGATCATGACCCGAGCCAAAGGCAGACGCCCAACTGACTGAGCCCCCAGGTGCCCCTGATGCCCTGATGTTTATTTCAAATACTGCATGTTAGGAGTTGGCCGTGCTCGTTAAGAATGCTGCCCTGCAGCCTGCAGCTCAGCCTTCTTCCCCTCCGGTACGGTGCTAGCAACGTGGAGGTAAATGGTGGGTTTGATTGCACTTGGAGGCAGAGGGCAACTGCAGACCCTCTCCTTAGAGACCACACAGTGTGATGCAGGGGGATTTGCTCAGACTCAAGGGAGAATCAAAGAAAATGTAATACATCAACAAAATAGCGCTTCATTTAAGAAATGTGTGTTTCTCCCACGTGTGGATGCAGAATTTCTAGCAGCCTTGTAAAGAGTCCTGTTTAGGGAGCATGGGGATTTTTTCTAATGTGAATGTCTTCAAAGAGGGACAAGTGGTAAGAAGCTCTGGAAATAAGCAAACCAGTCTCACTATCAAAGGTTGTTTGCTTTTATGGAACTCAAGGAAGTCAGGGATTTTAGCACCTGGTGTGATTGCCGTAATTGAGAATGTTGTCCACAAGTGAATTAGGTAGATCCATACCTTTTCAGTAAGTGTTGGCAGTATTCTTTCTAAAATTATTTGAGCTCTGGAGTAATTCAGAGTTTCACCCTTCGTGGTCACACTGCGAGGAGGAGGTAAGCAGGTTGGGTTTGGCATCTGTGCTGGCGAAGCTGCTTGGCTCCTGCAGCGTAACCGTGCCTCTTGCCATCCCACTCCCATGTGGTGCGTGATGGCGGCCGGCCGCCTGTCGCCAGGGTGAGCCCCCCGTGGCCGCAGCAGAGTGCTGGGCGGGGAGAGGGGAGCAGAAACAGGGTGCAAGAAGGGGAGGGGGGCTCTGGCCTCAGAGGAGCACGTGCCCTCCTCCCTCCTCCTTGTGGTTCTGGAGCCCCCCTGTGCAGGCACCGCTCTCTTTGGTTTGATCCATTCCTCCCTGGTTTTCCTCTTACTCATACTTGCCTTACATTAGTACTGGACAGACTGGTCCCTAATCTTCCTGTTTTTCTACAGGACTTCCTTCCTTCCAATCAGCAGGTCACGGGCCTCTCTTCATTCTCTTCTGTGGCATTTGGTGGTAGTTGGGATGGGCAACCTCAAATCTATCTCAACTTCTACTGAAACGGTTAATGGCAGAAAAATCACTACAAAGAGGTGCAGTGGTTATCTATCCTTTGAAAATAAGTAGGTGTCCTGTTTCATGGGTGATACGTGTCCTTTGCAGTCACGTGGGCTCTCTGAGTGTAAATAGGTTGTATGTTCAATCTGGCTCCAGTGGGGTCTTCTAATGTCTAAATTAGAGATTTCCCTCATGAAGTGCTGCTTACTGTTTCTCTCGTAGAGGAATCCATATGCAGAGCCACATGTACGATGTGTAATAATGTAGGAACACATAGGAATGCTTCACGAATTTTTCTGTCCCTGAGCGGGGGATGTGCTAATCTTCTCCATAGTGTTTCAGTGTTAGTCTGTGCACCGCCAGGGCGAGCACCCTGAACAGTCCTTTCCGTGACTTCCCAGCCTATCATTTGGAGTTAAATTTCCCCTAGGAGGATATTAAGGACCAGGATCTTCTGGTATTGATAGTGTGTCCCATCATAGATGTTGTGAATACACAATATCATCTGCAGTGTATACTTCCACACGTACAGGAACAACGATACTAGGAAAGTCGGGCCATCAGAACAGAGACGTTCATGTGCCTCAGGGAGCTGGCCCCCTTCGGCATCGAGCTGGCGAGGAGGATGTGCCAAGGGCCTCATGAAGCCCGGCTGCCTGGCCACTCTGCCTGTCCCTAATGTGAGGAATGTTGCTGCTGATTAGCCCATAGCCTGAGCAGATAACCTCTTATCTGAGACTTTGGGGTTGCTTGGTAGGATGCCAGGACACTAACATGAAATGCAGAGCTGGATAAGAATGAGCAGTGGGCTCCATGTGTCCCACCCACCACCTCTCCTTGTCTTTCCCTCATCCATGGCCCGTGGACCATTTGAGGGGTCCATGCAGAGTTCGTTGAGCTGTGGTCATGTGTTCAAGGGCACTGGGAAAGCATGAAGGACTGTTCAGAAGGCATGAGGAAAGGTTCCCGCAAAGTGAGTTGTTGCCAGTCCTCTGTCTGGGATTGGAATCCCAGTTGGTTCTATCGTGCCCGGCCGGGCCAGCTGGCCCAGTGCTTGGTGTGTGCTTGCTCGTCCTTTGTGCCCATTGTGGCCTTGGCCTGAATCTCTTGTCCACCTGGCAGGGTGATTTGCAGCTTTATCCCCAATCTCTTCTTGTAGGGTTAGTTCCATTAAATTAGGTTCCTCTACATTGAATAGTTGGGTTGAAATGTGTGCATGAAAATTAACAAGTCATCGTTTTCCATGAAGAACATTTTCCTATCAACAATGGATTCCTCACATAACTTGGAAAGACTGTCAGTGATTTCTATCCTGGACCTTCCTTTGGTTAATTGGGTGGAGCATCTTGTTGTTGGGTTTAGCTGCAGCATAACGTGTGTTTCTCCTGGTTCTGCGATTCCGTATCTTCTTGCTGCAGCAGGTTCTCAGTCCTTTGCCTGCTCTGTGGAGGGGATGGTCCTTTGCAGCGATCATCTGTTCATTGGACTTACTTTGTGGTCATCTCAATATCTTCTCCAGAAGGGTTGCTTTGTTTTGACCTTCGGTTTAATATCCTATTCCACCACCGAGTTTTCTCTCATTTTCTTGTACTTTCACACCTATTTATAGGTCTCTTTGCTTTTTTAATTTACTTGCTGTATTTGTGCTGAAAACATCTGACTTTCTCCCAGATGTCTTCCCATGTTCCTCTCTTACATTTATGGTAGACTTAGAGTTGTTTTGGGACTCCTCTGTTGTTCTTTTGGCCTTAATTTATGCCAGGATCGCCCTGTGTTGGTTGTAGTGTTTGCCGGAAAGGGCAGCTTGTTCTCAAACCATCTTGGGTACTCCTAGTGCTTCAAAATGAAAGGCACAGTCAACTCAGGTACCCACCCCTGTCCGATTTCTTTTATTAACTGACTGTTGGTTATACCTGAGTGAGAAAATAAGTTTTCCTATTGCCTTTTTATCCAGTTGCTTCACTGTATTTTTGGCTCCTTCTGTTTTAATTTTTGTTAAGTAGTGGGGGAGGGGAGGGATGAGGAAGTGGGAGAGAATTTTTTTAAAAGATTTTGAGAGAAAGAGAGAGAGAGAGAGAGAGAGAGCAGGAGCAAAAGGGAGGGGTGGGGGGACCAGACTCCCCACTGAGCAGGGAGCCCGATGTGGGGGTCAATCCCAGGACCATGAGATCATGACCTGAGCCAAAGGCAAATGCCTAACGACTGAGCCCCCAGGCGCCCAAGTACAGATTTCTAAAGAAATCTTCCTTGGCCCTTAACTCACTAGAGTGCTCCATCCACCAGCCACATGTCTTCCCACTGGCCACACTGGGGTGGGAAGTTGAGTTGAAGTGCTCAGCTTCCTGAGCAGCATGGTCTGGGGCAGACTTTGGGGAGAAGCACCTTCAGGTGCGATGCACTTGAACGAAGACTCTGATATATATTCGTGATTCTCTGTGTCATCGAATTTTAAAATGAAGATGCCCCCTAGTTTTGCTCTAAATTTCCTGGCGCTCTGTGTCTATTCCATGGGTATGGCTACAGTCTCCAGGTCACTCCCGGTGTGGTGTTCTGAGTAAAACAACTGCAACCATTCCTGGGCACAAACCTTCATCTAAAATAGATTTTTGAAAGATTTAACAGATGTCAATATTTCACGGAAGACGGAGTAACTGAGAAGAGACTAGAAAAATCAGATTTTATGAATCTGTAAACCTACGGAAATAGAATGTGTATTCTGCTTTATGTGTCTTCTCAAGGTTCATTTCAGTCGCTGCTAATTATGTCATCTGTCCGTCTCCATGAAGACCCACTTCAGAGCTGCCATTACCCAGGACCGTGCTGCCAGCATGCAGACGTGGCAGCCCACTAGGTCAAGTCTCAGGGGCTCCATTCACAGTTTAGGGGCCCTTTCCTCCCTCCTCCCCATGCCCACACTGATCCTGTCCTCCCGAGGCCCTGCTGCAGCTGGGGTAGGGCTGTGGGTCCCGAGACCTCCGCCAGGGTCGCTGTGGAGACCTCAGGGTCCGGGGCTGTGCCTTCCACCATTCTGCACAATTTTTGGGGTCATACACAGGGGTCAGCCACGTCCTGTGGTAAGGGCTTCAAACGTGACTGCAGGTCACACAATGGGGCCGGCCCCGGGGAGGGAGGCCGAATGACTCCGGATGGATCCAGGTAGATAAGCCACAGATGAGAAGGTGAAGGCCTACCTAGTGAGCCCCTGTTCTCTTCCGTTTCTGGCGTAGGATTGTCCTCCAGCCAGCAGACCACCATGGGATACCGTGACAGGATGATCCCAGTCGATGGCTCGCTCGCTGTTCCTACACCCTTGGCTTCACTGGCTCTGTGACACATTCCTCTGGGGCTGCGGGGTAAGTGGATTCCGGCCCTGTGCCCTCACCCCACCCGCACCCCCCAGCCGCTCTGCCCAGTTCCCCCCAGAAGCTGTCCGTGTGGGGTCTCCCTGGGAGGCCCTTGTGCTTCAGGAAGCATCCGGAGGCACCCCTGCCTGATAATCCGGAGGCTGCCTGGCTGCGCTGTCTTGAACACCATGTGGCCTATGCCACACTCGAGCGTCTGAGGTCTTAAAGGAGGGCAAGGTGGTCGTGTGTGGCGGCCACTCCGAGGAGGCGTGCTGCCACGCCTTCTGGCCTCGGTTTTCAGCTGAAGTACTTGGGAGGAGAGCCAGCAGCTCTGGGGTTCGGGGCCCAGCTTCCTTGCAGGCTGTTTCATCGTGGCCCCTCACGTGCTCAAAGTGCACCCCGTGTCTGATGCACCCAGTGGCCCAGGCCAGAATCTCCATGGTCTCCCTGGCCTTCACCCCAGACCTGGGTTCCACGTCCTGCTCCCAGCACTGTAGCCCCTCCCTGCCAGGGCCTGGGCCCCACCATGACTTGTTTTCCCTTCAGGTAATCGGCCATGGTGGTTTCCACGGAGTCTGATGGCTTCGAGAACTTGTCCTTGCCTCTCGTGATGAGCAGGCATGCCAGTCTGCCTTCCCGGTCCAGCTTTCATGTTGTTGCCCTGCCATGTGTCCACCACCTGCTGGCGGGACTGAGTCATTGGCTTGTTGAGAACCACTCTGGGACCCCATTAGCTTAGGGAACATTTGAGGATCCGTGATGCCTGTGTATTCCTGTTATGTCCCATGCCTCTCCGTGGCCAGTCTGTCCTCCATCCCAGATCCATCCTGGTCCGTGCCACTCCCTGTGCTGTTCTCATGCCCATTTTTGCCCTCACTCGCCATTGGTCCGCCGTGCTGTGGATTTACGGAGCCTGAGGTGGATGGCGCTGACCTCGTCGTGGTCCCATGTCCTGTTAGTGTGTGTCCCACACTGGTCGCCCACGCCTGACACACACCAGGCCCTGAGGTTTGACTGAATCTTTGGTTGGACCAGGAGTGCGTTTCCAGATGTCTATCCTCTCACTCAGTGTTGGTGGTATTCATGATTTGAGGAAGCCTGGGATTAACACTCCCCCTGCCCCTCCCCCCATGCCCCCGCCTTGGAGAATTAGCCAGGATCAAGGCCTCTTGGATTGTACTTATGTGGGAAAAGTGATTCTGTTTTTATCTATGTAGGTTTGTTTTCATTTGTATATCATCAAGCTAGTAGGCGCTGTATCTGGGCTCTGTTTGGGGAAAGGTCAGAGGCATCCGATTGGTCACCTATGTGCGGGTCGAGAAGGCCACCTCCTCTCTGGCAGGCCCAGGAATGGCTGGCGGGGGGAGACTCGGATCCGAGTGCCCCTGATGTGTAGTAAGTAAGTGGGGACAGGCGCGGTTCCCCCCCACGCATCCTGCACCTGGTGCTCCTGCCACATCCAGGCTGGCTGCACACGAAGCCAGGCCCAATTGGGGGGGTCCTGACTGTGTTCTGAACTCGTGCTGCCATTTTCTCCAGTGTCCCACGGTTGGTCATGACGTGTGATGATATGGGGCTGGGAGGGGCGGGCGGTTTACCTTCAGGGGTAATGTTCAGGGCACAGAGCTGGTCGTGCTTTCTGGGATCACCCCATCAGCCACCACTCGGATGCCCCGGACACAGGCACATCCCTGAGTGCACATGGCAGTGGGGTGCCCGGAGACACTGAGGTTCTAGCTCCCCGCCCTCCTCCACTCCCCCTGCAAGTCAGGGTTTGACATCAGGTCCTCGTTCAGCGATGATGCCTTGTCGCTAGCTCCCTGAGGACTTCACCTTAAGTTTCGGAGCCATACTTTGCTTGCACTTGCCACAAACAAAACGATGCCATGTAGCAGACCACAGACCCCCCGAAAGGGGGGCTGCCCCCGAGTACTTCCCCAGCCTTAACCTTGGCCCTGCTCCAGGGTCCCCACTGATAGCTTTCTTGCCGTAGACACGGGGTGGTCCATGGCTGAGGCTCCCGCCCTAGGGCGACATGACTACCGGGGCCAGGCGTCCGTCCCTTCTCAGTCACTGGGTTTGATTCTGAGAGACCTTCAGTGGGTCAGAGATCCTCTCTGGAAATGTCTGCCCAGGCCCTTGCATGGGTCCACCGAGCATTCCCTCTCCCTGTGAAGATCTGCCTGTTTAAGCGGCCACAAAGCTAACACGTCCGTTTTGGCCAGCAGGTGGGACAAGGTCGTGGAACCGGGGGAGAACTGGACGTGGGGCCGAGGGTCCAAGGACCAGAACACATGGGCCTCACGTGTTGGGTACCAGTGTGCCCAGAGCTGTGGGGGATTTCCGGGGGCTCCCTGAGGAGCCAGAGACTCACTCTGGGAAACCTGTCCGATGTCAGCCCTGTGATGCAGGCTGTCCCAAGACTTCCTGTTTGTCTAGTAATTTCTATTTCTGGAGTGGGTGCTGAGACCACGGAGTCTGCCACCTCTCACCAGTGTGGCCATGACTCCAGTGGCCGGTGCTCCCGTGTGAGGGCAAAGGTCACTCCAGGACTTGGGGGCCGGTGCTGGCGGCTCTGAAGCTGGTCTGGGAGAAGTGCTTTCGTGGTCTCCAGAGTAAACTAGGCAGGTGCTCTGTGTCTGCCTGGCACCGAGCCCGGCCCTGGTGTGGTTGAGCGGTGTGCCCACACCTGTCATGGGAAACCCTCAGACTCTCCTAACACACTGCGTCTCGGGAACATCTCTGGAGCCAGTGCTGCTCCGAGGGCAGGGGAGAGCTGTGCGCACAGAGGTTACGCATGGAGTGAGGTGGCCTTTCACTGGGGCTCCGGTCCTGTGCACTTGCTGTCTAGGCGTCTGGTGATGGTTGCTCCGGGATGGTAGACGCCTCCACCTCCGTCTATTTGGCAGAGTGGTTATGAGGCTCAGGGAGCACCACCCCCCTCCCCCGGGTCCGTTGTTCCCTGAGATGGGCGGGGTGACAGCATCATCTTTCTCTAACTGACAACTTTCTCTAAGGTTTCTCTAGAGGACACCTTTCTCTAACCCCCACGCCTGGTCATGAGGAGCCTTCAGAGAATGAACTCTGAGATCATTCAGTCACGTCTATAACTTGTTTCCTGATTTTTTTCCTAGTGTTTATCTAAGGTGCAAAACTGCTTTCTGTTTCTGTCTATGAGAGTAGACACACGACTTTGAGAGCAGTGAGGACCGTCCCATCTTGGATGTGTCACTGGGTGACAGAGGACCTGCACAGGTGGGGCCTCGGCTCTGTGCAGATGGGGGACGGCCCATCAGGCCCCCACCTCCCAGCCAGCGAGCGGACTGCTCCCCTGCTTAGTTGGACAGGATCTAGAACCCAGGCTGCCCAGGAACGGGATGGGAGGCTGCATCTGGAGGCTTTTCCTTGCAGGGTGATAACCGCTGGGTCGATTTTGGCGAATTTGTTGCAGGCGGTCCGGCCCCCGACGGATTTCAGAGCGATGTGTGCTCTCCAGACAACATGTGATGTCGCTTGTGTGCGTGAAGGGGCGGGAACGAGCAGCTGTACCCCCCTCTGAAGTTTAAGGTCAGGCCCTGGTATTGCATGTGGGGAACTCGGCATCTTCCTCGTCCTCCTGCAGAAGCGTGGACCCAGGACAGGTCCAGAGCAGAGCCCTGTGAGCTGACCCCACCTGTCCTGGGCTTGCAGGTGTGGTGGATGAGAATGCCCTCCTGGAAGAGTGTCCCTGCTGAGGCCAGAGCACGCTGCCCGCCCAGCCAGCCAGCACCAGCAGCCACTCACCGAGGTCACACAGGCCGGCCTCCCTGCCCAAGGCCGAGTCTCAGCACATGTGAAAAGAGGAGGATGAGCCCGGCAGACAGCGGGGCACTGGCAGCCCCTGAGACTCCTTCGTGCTCTCTGAAGGTGTGCAAAGGCACACTGCCGTGCAGCTTCCCTGCGGGGTCACCAGCCTTCCCTCCCGAGACCAGAGAGGCCAGAAATCACTCCTGTGCTATTGTGTCCTGACCTGAGCGGGGTGGGCGATGGGTGAAGGGTGTGCACGAGGATGCTCAGAGCACGGTGGCCGCAGGTGGAGGCCCCTTGCTCTCGGCTCCCCTCCCATGAGATCGATCCAATTAAAACAGGGTGCCCGTCTTCCACAATGGTATGGAGTTTGTTGTCTTGAGCAGAGGATGACAGGTGTTTTTACTTTAAATGTCCCCTTTTGTCACATTGTACCTAGTGCTTGAGCTCTTGCAACTTGGTCGGGACACGTGCTCTGAGCTGCTCAAGGAACCTGCGGGCACCTTGCGGTCTCCATGATGGGATGTCTTCCATTTGCTTCCTCGCCCTTGTGTCTCCACTTGCGCTTGGTTAAACGTAGAACAGAGCGCCTCGCCTGCATCTCCTGTTGCCCCCTTCCTCCCAGGTGGAGCCAGAGCATTACTGGGGGTTCACAACCCCTTTCTCCAGAGCCCTGGCTCTGCCTTCCTCTGCCTTCTTGGCTTGTAACTTCTGGTAGAGCCCTGATGTGTCTTTGAAGTGAATTCCCCATAGAAAGTTCTGGGTTATTTCTGAGAGGATGCCCATGCTGTAGTTTTGACCTGTTTTCTGAAGTCCCAGGTCAGATGAGTTTGAATTATTCGTTAGTTTGACGCATTTGTGCCCATCTTGGTCATCACCACCAGGAGCAGCACGGTGAACGTAGCGTGCTGTGTGGTGGCGGAAGACGTCCATCCTCGGTCCCCTGTGTCAGGTGACATGAAGGTACATGCGGGGCTCACTCTCTGGGCCTCAGCAGAGCACACTATCACAGCTGGGCATTAGAAGGAGGAGGTCTGTCCCCTTCCTCCCCCAGAACTTTCTATTGGGCAGTTGTCCCCACCCAGCTCCTCCTGGTCCTCCTTAGATAGGGTGGGGTGTTCAGTAGGGTTTTGTAGAGGACAGAAGGAAGGTGCCACCCCCTTGACTGCAGGTGTAGTGGGGCTTCGAACCACAGCAGAGTGTAACTGGGGCTGTGCACACACGGCCCCCAGCTCTGGCCCGGAGCAGTGCTAACACGAACAGATGGACCTTTGGGAGACATTAGCCTTTTCCTGTGGAACTGAATGACAAATGGAGGGACTCGGAAAGGCCGTATCAATTCTGAAGGAATTCATTCTGCCTTGAATGGACACGTGGGCATTTTCCTGGCATTGATTATCCACTTCCAGTACTGAGTGGTCTCTGGGCAGGGCGCAGTCTTGTCCATTCAGTTTGTTTGAATGAGTCACCGTTTGAATGGTGACTTAAGGAGCCATGTCTGTCTGGTTGGAAGGACACCATAAACCTACGTGCTGAGTTGCAATCGCCCAGTTCCCAACAATGAGGTGCAGAGATGGGCCTCCCTGTTTGAGTCTTACTCAGCAGACAGCCATGTCCATGTGGCAGGACGGGACCGTCACCAGCAGAGCTGTACCAATGGGCACACCCTGAGTTCAGAACGAGACCCGTGCTTCCCAGGCAAAGCTGCTTGTTTGTTCTAGATTCGAGATTCCACCTGCCAAGTGCAGCAGGAATTAGACCTTCTAGAGAATCCTGGGGTCCAGGGTTTTTGACTCATCTACCTGAAATCTCATGGTTTTGTCAGTTTGCACCATCAGGTCCCCTCCAGGCACTGATTTGACCCTGGCACAAGTCTTAGACCAAAGTTGCCAGTGATGGACTTTCATTGTGTCTGGTCCTTTTCCCTTGGCTGTGGAGAGACCTGGGGGCTTCCTTGTATCCCTAGAGCGTTTCCCCTCCCTGGCAGGGTTGGGAAGGCCAGAGCACCTTCCGGGGGTTGGGGGCGGGTGGTTGCTGCTTCTGTTGAGTTGCCATGAGTAATGGGGCCTTTCAAAGTTTGTCCAGGTTAAGTCACAAGAAATTAAAGACTGGAAATCACACAGATTGGATAGTAAGCTCATGCCAGACACTTAGGTTGACCTTCTACGCTGCCCTAAAGAAGAGCCAACAGACTAAGTGAGAAAAGAATGTGGCACAAAATTGCAAAGTCAGGCACAAAGCTGGCAAAGGCCCTCCAGGGTAGTCAGACTGTCCCCTCCCCGGGTCTCCTTCCTGCCCCCAGAATGCTCCACATCCTTGCGCAGACCTGTGGCTCCTGGTCCAACTTTGCAGATCGGGTGTCAGCCAATAGGAAAGGGGGGCTGGGGCTCCTCCCGGGGCAGATGCCCTGGAGCTCCGCACGAGCCCTGGGTTGGGGACCTGGACGCAGTCGTTGGGCGGGACAGCCTGTGTGCTCCAGTGTGGCTTGGTGCGTCCTGTGGTGGCTTTGTGCCACATTTCTAAGCCTTGGGTGACTCTTCCTAAGGACAAGTGCACAGTCAGGAACTTTGTTCCTGGGGCACCTCTACACCGAAACAGCCACTGGATGGAGGGTCCCCTGGGAACCTGGCGGTGGCCATGGAGCATGGAGTCAACCGGGAAGCTCTGGGAGGTGATCCTTCTGCACTGAAGACCCTCTCTTGCCTGCCTGTGTTCTTCGGGCACTGAATTCATTGCTCCTGGAAGGGTTCCCACGTGGCGGCAAAGCAGAGAGCTGCAACGCGGGGAGTGGCGGGGTCTGTGCATGGGGGTACGGGGGGTGGTTGTCGAGTGTGGGGAGGAGTGGCAGTGGCTGGCGGCCTGGTCTAGGCTGACTGCCGTGGCTGTTCCTGTGCTCTGCGCCCCTGGCCTTCTGCCCAGCCTGCCCACTTCCCTCCGGGCACAGAGGCTCGTTGGGGCTGCACACTCTGAGTCACCTGGAGATGGTCCAAGTCCTGTGTTGAGGAAGGATTCGTGTTTTTCACGTGTGGACCCCACGTCGACTGAGTGCGTCGGGAACACGGAGCTGTTCTGAAGGAAAATTAAAATTACTCATGAGAAAAATCATGAATGAAAGCCTAGAATTGACCCTTGAACTTGGCTTTGTGTTCCCATGTGGGGGGTTTGAAGGAGGCACGTGGCCAGGAGCCGTGGAGCATTGGCCTCGCAGAGCATGGCTCCCGGAATGTGACCGTCTGGCTCCCACGCTGGTGGCCGCTTTGAACAGCTTTTGAGTCCGGTGTCATTAGTGGTACCGACGGTGCACTTAATGTGCTTCATCGCCGAGACCGCGGGGCGGGGCTCTGAACCAGTTTCCCGTGAGGGGCCCTGGGTGCCTGGTGGCGCTGGTGCGGGGCGTCCAAGCGGCCGTTCTGGGATCGCACCGGCCATGCCAGGGTGGCGGGAGAGCCCCCTTTCTGTCCTATGCTTTATCTCTCATACACAGATACTTTAAGAAACTGTGCCAGGGATTCTGCTTTCCCGTGGAGCCCCTGCGCCCACCTCACCTGTCCGACCCGGGCGTGGACCTCTGCGTCCCCGGGCCCTGGAGTCCCGGCCCCACGCTGCTGTCCTGTCGTCCTGCCGGTTCAGATCCTTAACACCCAAAGGGGTGTCCCTAAAATCACGCTACTGCTTTGTCCTGGGGGGATGGGGCTGGTGACAGCTTGCTTTGTTGCCACCGTACCTGGTGCAGAGCAGAGGATTTGGGTAGGTTCGGACACCCCTGGAGGTTTGTGTCACAGGTGTGGCTTGGGGTGGGGGCAGGGGGGGG
>LNAC01001239.1:15476-153336 GCA_002007465.1 Ailurus styani | reverse complement strand
GTGTGCTTCCAGACGGCCGCCATGGCCGGTCCCTGTGGGGCCTCTCCCCTGGGCCCTCTCCGAGCACCAGGCCCTTGGCTCCCAACGCCCTTGCAGCTCCTGTAGACAGAGGGGGCTTGGGGTACAGGAAACTGCTTATTCTCAGTCAGTTCTGAGAACTTGCCTCCTGTAGTTCCCCGGGAAACTTGAGGCTCTGCTGGCTGCTGGTCGCTGTCTTCGAATGAATGACCCAGGCTGGTTGGTGTCCCTCACGTGTTCCAGATGCACAGGATGGGCACCTGCTGGGTGGAATATGTACCCTGGTTCAAGGGCCCAGAATCTTGTCATTTGTGCTGAAATTCCTTTAGGTTGTCCCACATTATTTATCTGTTGTCATCTTAGAAATGCCTTGTGCAGACGTGGCAGGTTAGTAGGGACTTTGAGCGAGGTGCCGCTACTCCACGCCTATGCTGTGACCGCGGTTGGTCTCTGGGGACAGCCCGGATCCACTGCATTACTGAACCCAGTCCTACCCGGTGTGTGCCCTGGGGCCTCAGGGTCCCTTCTATGTCAGGTGTTAGGACTTCGTGACTGGCATGGTGGTCAGGGGCCCCAGCCGTCGGCCCCGCAGCCCCACCGTGTTCCTCTGGGGCCTCCTTCCCAGCCTTGACTGTGCCAGTGATGGCTCAATAGGGCACGACAGCACGGTAGGGAACGCCCGGCGGCGCAGGGAGGGCAGCGGGGGACCGGACCTCTCCTACTTTTCTCTGACCAGCGTCCTGAGCCTCGGTCCCTCGGTGGCCCATTAGCAGGTTCTTCTTTGTCTTCTTGGGTTATTTTACCCACGATTGAGTCTGCTTGGGGGGAGGAGGCCGTCCTCACCTCTAAGAAGGGATGCCCACACCGAGTCGGAAGCCAGGGTCTCCCCCGCACAATCAGCCAAGCCTCCAATCACACGTGAGGGCTCTGGACCCCACTCCCTGCTGAGCTCCTTTGAGGCTGCTGGCTGTCGCCTGTGCCCTGCTGGCCTGATAGCCCACCGTGGGATCGAGTCCCTGTGGAGGATTCTCCACAGGAGACCCACATGGGCCAGGTTGGGCCATCCTTGTGTCACCTCGTTGAACCTCCTTTGTGTCCTCACAGCCGAAAACCGACCCACTGACACATCCCCACACCAGCTCTGCTTTCCTGGTTGGTGCCTCAGAGGCTGCTCTCCATCCCCTGCGCCCCTCGATCCTGGCTGTTCGGGCCCCTTCCTGGATTCACCTCAGGGCGCTGATGTGGGCGAGCCCCCCGCCCGCCCTCCCACTCGCCCTGCTGCGGGGTTAGCCCTTGGTCTTCTCCCTCCCATCAGAAACCCTGAGGAACCTTTTCTGTACACATGGCCCTGGGTGACTTAGTGTCTGGCAGGCGTCGCGGCCCATAGGTGAGACACACAGGTGCACGGGCTGCAGGGGGAGGTGGTAAAGGGCTGGGGATCGGAGGGCCTCCTGCATCACTCGTGTGAGGACAGAGTGACTGCGGGGTGCGTGTGGTCTCTTTCAGTGCTGTCACGGATTGAGCACGCCGCCCTCGCAGGCATCCCCCCGGCCGCAGGTGGTGAGGCCATTAGCCCAGCCCTGGGCAGGTTTTGGGAGCTCCTTGTGTGTTGGCTGTCAGCCCCCGTCTCACTGACAGAGGACCTGCATGCTGGGGTTGTGGTTCTGCAGAAAGACAAGCATCATGCCCCCGTGGCTCATGCTGACAGGCTGCATCTGAGTCCCATCGGGACGGGAGAGGGGCCCCACGTTGTGGCCCTGTCCTTGAAGATCCTGACGGCGCCTTCAGGATGTCTTCTATCAGGTTCAGGGGCCCTGGGGCATTGAGGCCCAGTCCCGTGGTGACCAGGCCACTGAGATATTGCGTCTTTCCCCGAAACCTGCATCAGCCCGTGTGCTGGCATATTGATCCGGTTCGCCCACCATGTCGCTCGGACCAATCCGCACAAGGTCCTGAATGATCTCTGCAGAACCGAAGCCGGGCTCTCCAGAGGCTGAGGAGATGT
This sequence comes from Ailurus styani, assembly GCA_002007465.1. Taxonomy (NCBI): domain Eukaryota; kingdom Metazoa; phylum Chordata; class Mammalia; order Carnivora; family Ailuridae; genus Ailurus; species Ailurus styani. The sequence continues at coordinate 151,313 of LNAC01001239.1, read as the reverse complement.
GTGTTCACCTGTCTCTCCTTCGCCGGAAGCACACGTGGAGCCCAAAGCCCAGGGGAAATGCGAGGTTCTCATCCTCAGAGGAAGCATGGGAGTGATAGGCCTGGGGGCCCAGAAACAAGCCCAGCCCACACCCGGGCTGCCCTGCAGATGGGTCTCCGGGCTGGTCAGGGCTGGAGGGAGCCCGTCCCTGGGGCGGAGTCCACCCTGCCCGGTTGGTGCAGGGGCCGTGCAGGGTTGCGGATCTTGTGAGGGCACAGGGTGGTCTTGTCGGAGCCTGGGACGCTCTTGGAGCCATGTCGGAGGCCTTGCTGTGTGGTGAAACACGGCAGCCAGGGCTTCTCCTGAGCTCTGGGTGTGGCCTGGAGAAAAGCAGGAGACCTGACCTTACTGTGTGTGTGTGTGTTTTTTTTTTAAACCCAGGGGTGTAGTTGGAAACATGTTTGCCTCTTAGTCGGGAAGCAGCCACTGTTCTGCAGTGTTTCACGAGCCGAGCCGTTTTTCCTTAGGATTCAAAGAAGGTGGCAAGAGGAAGAAGCAGAAGCAGAGAGAGGAATCCAAGAAGAAGTCGACTAAAGGCCACCAATAGATGGTCTCGCGGCCACGCTCACGCTACCCGAGCTGGTGCCTGGGCCGGCTCCGTGCGGTCCTGCGCACGCATTAGGTAGCATCACCTACTTTGCCTCTGTCCCATGACCACATCTTGTCAGCACGTGGACGCAGGGGACGCCTGAGTCAGTGTAGGGATGGCAAGAGCAGGAAGTGATGGTCGTGGGTGGCGGTGGCCCAGGTGTGGAGCCTGCCCGGACTGCCCTCACTTCTCCCAGCACTAAATCTGACAGCGTGTCCCCGGAGTGGTTCAGGACCCAGCTCCTTCTTTTCAGCTCTTCAGCCACCAGGTATTGAGATACTTAGAGCTTTTGAGGTGTGACAGGTGCAGGCAGATAAGGGAGTGTTTGTTCACGCAATGACTTCCTTTCTTCATGGCCGTAGATTTCTTTGAGCTAGCATGTAGGGGAGGGCAGGGTGGCCAAGCAGTCTCATGCACCGGGTCATAGCCGCCAGGGTGGTCATCCTTCAGACTGGCGGGGGGGCGGCTAGACCTTCAGGCAGTTCTGCAACGTGGCCTGGCCACGCCCCTGGGGGCCCTGAGGGTGACTCACTTTAGATATAATGTCATTCCTTACGTTTATCATAGCTTTAGTCTCTAGCTTGAACTTGATTTCAAAGATTATTTAATTTTTGCTAAATCCCGTCTTTTTTTTTTTTTGGACCCTTAATTCTTAGCACATACACAGATTCCTACAGAATTTTGTTGAGTAAATGTGATCTCTGGCTCTTAGTTTGGGTCATGCTGGGGAAGAACGGACAAGGCATTTACACACACACACACACACACACACACACGCAGATACGAACAAGGAGGCTGAACGAAATGTTTCAGTTTGTAAACATCGACTCTTTTGCAAACATTTTGCAGGGCATGATTCTGTGCAGTTTCCTGAGCTTCTGTCTTTGCATGATCAGCTGCTCCTTAACCCTCTGCTCCCGACTGGACCCTGCATGGCCCTCCCCTTCCCTGCACCTGCCCTGCCCGGGGCCGTGCCCCCTCCTCAGCATGAGGGCGTGCTCAAGTCACACTTGCATGGGAAAGAGGGGAGTTGGGGACTCCCGTCTGTCCAGCATCAGGGGCATGAGAGCCACTAAGGAGTGCAGCCTTTATGATTTTAAGATGACTGTTACAGGGAAGTTGGCTTGGATTGGCTTTGGTGGGAGGTGGTGTGCACTGATGTTTACTGCTTACTGGGGAAACGTGCCCATGGAGGTGTCCTGTATTTTCAGTGCTACCTTCAGAAATAAAACGTAACAACACCGGGCTGCTGCTCATGTGACATTCTTGATAGCTGCACATCGCCCTGTTACCAGCAATTAACAGTAAAGCCCATTCTGGTCCTTAGATCCTACAGTCATGAGAGCTCCGGTGCAGTTTGGGGCAAGCGGCTGGATTCAAGAGGACTGCGGGGTGAGGGGTTGTGTGAGGGACAACACTCCCATTAAGCTGAACTCGCATGAGACCAGCGGCCTGGCTGGCCGTGAGGGGGACAGCAGAGCACTGGGGCACACGTGCTGTTCAGCCCATCCAGGCCGCGGGTGCAGTGTGACGAGGGCCACACTATGAACCACGCGATTCTGGGATGAAGAGGCCCGTTCTCGGGACCTAGAGCCTCTCGCAGGGGGACGTGTGGCCTGTGGCTGTATCTCCGATGCTCACTCGCTGGGATCTGCTGTTAGAACCAACAAGTTTAGTAGCCTTGGCCCGTCGCCGTGCTTTGAGGCCAGTCACATCTGAACACAATGTCTGCAGGACAGTGTCTTCCAGCCACGCCTGGAGCCAGCTTCCATCGAGCTAGGGAGCCCCCGGTCCTCACATGACCTTGTAGGTGGACAGCTCACCTCCACATCCACGGGCTGCTCCCCCTAACGGTTCCCTTGGTGAACAGATGCCCCTCAGGCCTAGGGAGCAGGGAAGAGCCTCCGTCTCCTCACCATGTGGCCCTCAGGCCCGGCACCCGGTATGGACAGCGCACTGAGGTCCCGTGGCTTGTGTGGAATCGCGTGTGAGCTCACACCCCTGCTCCAGTTGGGCTGTTGTGCAGAGGACCGGGGTTCCAGGGCCTGTGTCATGGCCGGTTCTCAGCAGGCAGCTGTCGAGGGGCCCAGATGCCTAGTGACCTCCTGGTGTGGCTTCTTGGGTACAGGGCAGACGTCGAGGGTGGTGGAGGGATGGAGGCACACAGCCTCCGCCCACAATGTCCTCACCCTGAGGGGGCCCGTTTGGGGATAGAGCTTGTGGGACTGGGTTGGGGGGGGTGGACGTGCCGTGAGGAACTGCCTCACACACGCCCAGGGCCGTGTGCCACCCCCTTGCCCCGGTGTTAGGAGGATTAAGGGCTGAAGAACTCACTTTGATCAAATACTTGCACGCATTTATTTTGAGACCCTTGCACACTCCTGGGAAATTGTACAGATGGTGCCAGGAGTCCTGTGCGGCTGCACCCTGTCCCCAGAGTGGAAGGGCGGCAGCAGAACCGGGAGCGTGACTCAGTACCGTGTGTGGAAGGGGGGGCATGACGTTGTTAACCACACGCCCCCAGGCCTCCGTGGTTTGGATCTGCTTCCTCTGTGTCCTTCTGGCTCCTACAGACCCTGCCCGCTGACCAGTGTTGAAGGTCCCCCCAGGTGTCCTCCTCACTCTTGCCTGCAGCTGGGGTGCCAGCTGGGGCCCCCACCTTCCCATGCTCATCCTTCCACATGTGTCCCCAACTCGGTTCTCAGCTGAATGTCGGGGGTGGCAGCCAGGAGCCTCCTCCAGTGCTATGCCCTCTGAGGACGCCCCTGGGGGACAGTGAGCGGACAGAGCCTCGGCGCATATGGCTATAAGGCAGATGCCTTCGTCCACTTGTTGTGAGTCCAGGCTTCACCGGGGCCCAACACGGGACACAGCCTTCTCGAGGTTGGTCGGGCTGCTCCCTGCCTCTGACCACGGCTTCTCCCAGAGAGCCTCGGACCCTGGCTGTCCAAACACAGACAGCTCAGGCCTCGTGTCACATGTCAGGGAGTCCTCCCCCAATCACGTTCTGTCCCAGACCTGTACGGGACCACTCTTCCAGGGACTCTGAGGCAACAGCGGGTCCCCTCCCAGATCCCGGACAGCGGCCATGTCAGGAGAGACGGGCTTTTTTTCCAGAGACGCCCAGGATTCCTTCCTGTGCTGACGCTCTGGACACGGCCCCCACCGCCGGGTCCCCTCGTTGCCTGCTGTGACCTCGCCCTGGCCACAGAGAGACTATCACGGCCTGTCAGCCGCCAACCGCCATCCTGTCAGCCTTAATTCTTTGCCTTTTGTCTCTGGGGTTTTTATAGGTTTCGCTTGATCAACAGCATTCGTTCTTAGTGAACAAACGGAATTCAGTTTTCATGGCATGATAATTATTGTTTCTCTGACTGACTAGCCATTACACAGTGACTCGGGGTGGCCCCGGAAGACACAGGACAAGGAATCTTCCTGAGAGTGAGTCTGATGGATGGGGCAGCAGCCAGCCATCTGGGTCTGGAAGCGTGGGGCTGGGCTTATGGAGATCCTGGGCTATGTCCTGGCCAGCGGCCTGGTTTTGGGACGTGTCTTCTTAGCCTGATGGAGCCCAGATGGAGGGGAGTTCCGCCCAGCCCCTGCCTGTCCCTGGGGGTGCCACCTCCTTTGTCCCCATTCTTGCACCTGATCCCAGGGCAGGTGGCCCGGGCTGCCTTGAGCGGGCAGAGCTTCCCCTCCTGGGAGACTGGGTTGTGATACCATGTTTCTAAGGGAGGCTTACTGAGGGTGCCCAGCTTTATCCTGTCCTTTACAAAGGAGATCCCAGACCCCAGGATGTCACGTACGTTCCCCAGACTCCACAGAGCCGGGCCAAGTGGGATCCGGCTGTCCTGCTGTTACGGAGCAGACCCCCGACGCTGTAGCCTACATACCCAACATGCTCTCCGTCTGCTTTCTGGGTTGCGATGCTGTCAAGATGAATTTTCCGGGCCCACTCTGCGTCTGTGAAGTGCACTTTGTACAGAAAAGCCCGATGAATGTGTCTTTCCTTCCCAGGGCTCCTCCAATACCCTCTTGGCATGCTTGCTCCCTCTGAGGACAGCAAGGTGGCTGAATACTCTCCTTGCAATCCCCTAATGAACTTACAGACTGTAAGATCTTTCTTGTGTTCCATCCAAACTGGAGTCCCACCCCAGGACCCTGAATCTCACACTTTCTTTTTTTTCTTAAAGATTTTATTTATTTATTTGACAGAGCGGGACACAGTGAGGGAGGGAGCACAAGCCAGGGGAGTGGGAGAGGGAGAAGCAGGCTTCCCGCTGAGCAGGGAGCCTGATGTGGGGCTCCTGGGATCATGACCTGAGCCGAAGGCAGACATTTAATGACTGAGCCACCCAGGTGTCCATGAATCTCCCACCTTCACTGTCCAGAGGGATGACGATACTGGTGACCTTGAGGAATATGTGTATTTAACAAGGGTTATTCCAGGACTCAGAGGAACTCTGGGTGCTGGTCTAGGCCTGCTGTGCCTGTATGACAGGCAGAGTCTCAGCAGAAAGCTCTGGCCTGGGCATGCCCCATCACACAGTAGGGCACTGTGGGCCCAGCAGCGACAACAGAATGTGCCTGGAAAGGGAGGTCAGTTGGCTCTCAGGGACCAGAGACATTAAAATTCCTTGGGGAAAAAACTCAGAAGCTATACAGATCAAACAAAAAGGCAACACAACTCCCACATTCTCACTTCCCAGGGTATTGCAGGCCCAAAGAATTGCAGGCTTAATTTCCGGATTACCAACAAAGGCTGGAAACCAGGTCACCCTTCTCTCTTCCTGGGCCAGCTGCCACTACCAGCTCATTCCAGATCCCCATTGCCATTGGTCGGGTGGAGGAGGGCCTGCCAACAGGGGATCAATCCACCCATCCATCCACCTGTGCATTCATCCACCCATCCATCCATCCACCCACCCACCCACTCATACATCCATTCATTTATCCATCCATCTACCTGTCCCTCCATCCATCTATCCATTTTATATCCATACATTCATACATCCACAAACTCATCCATCCATCCATCCATGCATCCATCTGCCAGTCCATCTACCATCCATCCATCCATCTGCACAGCATTCATTCATCCATCCATCCATCATCCATCCACTGACCCATCTACCCATTCATACACCACCCATTGCCCATCCATCCATCCATCCCTCGATCCATCCACCCTTCCATCCATCCATCCACCCACCTCTCCACCCATCTGTCCTTTTATCCATCCACCGGTACATCCATCCACCCATCCATCTATCTTTCTAACCATCCAGCCATCCACCGAACCACCTGCCAATCTGTCCGTCCATTCTTTCACCTATCCATCAATCCATCCATCCATCCATCCATCCATCCATTCATCCACCCATCCATCCATCCATTTATCCACCATCCACCCATCCACCTATCCACCCATCCACTCGTCCATCCACCCATCTGTCCATCTAACCATCCACCTGTCCATCCATCCACCCATTCATCTACCCATTTGTCCATACATCCACCTACCTATCCATCCATCCTTCCTTCCATTCATCCATCCATCCATCCATCCATCCATCCATCCACCAGTTCCTTCTGCCCAGCCATTTGTCCGTGCATCCATCATCCATCCATGCAACCACCTATTTGCCGATCAATTTATCCACCCACTCATCCATCGATTCATTTACCCATTCATCCATTCATGCACTCATCTATCACCTGTACACAAGTACAACTACCCGTCCATACACCCACCCATTGTCCACCCATCTAACCCACACTGTATGTCCAACATGTGTCAAGAACTTCAGGGATATAGCTGTATGAATTGAAGCCCCACCCTGCAGAGGGGACAAGAGTTGATATCCACAGGCAGGATAAATCAAGCCCTACCCTTGTTTTGCCCCTGGCCTTGGGCTCAGGCAGTTAATATAGGAGGAATTCAGAGGGGCACAAGCTGGTGGGAGGACTGAGGAGCTTAACAGTTGGGTTTTGGAGGGCAAGAGGGCAGCCAAGCAGGTTTACAGGCAGGATAATGGATAAGCCAAGGCATGGGATGTGGCCTGGAGGTAGCAAGATAAACCCATGGAAGGGGATGATTTTGGGTGGAGCAGGAGGGGTGAGACTGGCAGGGGGTGGGCCAGGTTGAGGCAGCCTCCAGCAACAGCTAGACCTTGGACTTGGTGCTGAATGCAGAGTACATGTCATCCCTGGAGTCCAGCAGAGGCAGCCTGGCCTGGACATAGACAGTCCCAAGGAGAGTGCGCTGGGCTTTTGCTCTCCTGCCAGGCCCATTGTCCCTAATGAGTGAGCAACGGACAGTGATGGGCCAGTGATGGGCCTGGACTGAGGACTGCATCCATGGTGAGCAGTGGTCACCTGTCAGCACATTTTCTCTTACCTGATGCCTGGATGTCCCCTGTGACCCTTTGCTCTGGGAGTCCCCTGTCCTTTCTTCCTGTCCCTCATCCCCCTGGGCCATGCCTTAGGGAGCAGCCAGCCCAGAGTCATTAGCCCATGAGAGTGGGGACAGGTGCTTGCTGATCACCTGGCAGGTGATAGGGACAGTCCGGGTGACCTACAGAAGACAGTCCAGTCTCCCTGCTTCAGGTAAGCCCTGAATTGTCCACCTGAGGTCCCAGCCCTACCCTCGCGGACGCCGCCGCCTTTCCCCACACAGTCGGTATGCCCAAGTGGCACCGAGGGGACCAACACGTACGCCTCTGTGAGGGTGCGTCTCCTGTCTTGGCCCAAGAGCCCAGCAGAGGGTCGGCACAAGCAGCATCTGGCCCTTGTGCCAGGACAGGACTGTTTGGTGGGGGCCCGGGGCTCGGAGCGGCTCTGGGTTTTTCATAACAGGACCCACTTCCCAGGAGGCACAATACCAGGTTACCCAAGGACCGTCTGTCCTGGGGGACATAGACTGGCGATCAGGGAGTGGAGAACCATGCCTGGGAAGCACAGGAGCTGGGACATTCTGGCGCCTTCCGTCTACATGGTCCTCAGTCTGCTCCTGCTGTGGCAGCCAGCTTGGGGCGCACTCTCACTCGCTCAGGCATGGACATGTTCAGGGTCTTCTGAGTTGAGCCGAGCCTCCAGGACCCACCTGTACTGAAGAATGGTGCCCCCTGCCCCAGAGAGGCCGTCTGTGGCTGGGGGTCCCGGGGGAGGAGGGCACGCACACCCATGCTCTGGGCACCTTCGACTTCCTTCCGTGAGTCAAATCGAATGTTAATTGAAATCAGATTAACATAAAATTGCCCATGGAAACAATGAGTGCATTTGCAAAAATTCATAAGACAAAGATCAAAGTCTCAATCAGAACCCAGTCAGCTGCGGAAACCTGGTGTCCACAGAGTATATTATAGGCCAGGTGTGAAGGTCCCCACATGGGCCATCCAGAGGTCTGTGTGCCCCGTGCGTTCCTTGTACCCAGGACAGGACGGAGACGGTGCAGGGCCTTGGAAGCTGCTCCACAGCCCGGCCCGGCTGAGACCTTCAAGTGCACCAACATCGAAAAATAATTCCCTTTTATTGTATTTTGCAGAAGTATTGGTCCGTGATTGGAAACACAGTAATGAGTAGTTAGAGATGCTTGGTTCTGATCTGCTCTTTTGTTTCAGAGGGACCACATCAGACAGAGAACTGTGTGGTTTCAGCCCCAGTGTCAGTTCGCCTCGCCAATCCCGGCGGTTTCTGGGTGGTCTCGAACAGATGTCCAGGCTGCCTGGACCCCTGTGGGCAGACCCTCGGTACCTCTCTTCTGCTGGGCGGCTTCCTGCATCGGGAGGCAGCACCCTTGCTCCCCTGGTCGTGTTCCGAGTGGGAGCAGAATCCCATCCTGGAACCGGGCCAGGGATGCAATGGGCGAGGGCGTGCGTTGTTGATAGGTGGTTTGTGGGCAGGACAGCTTTCTCCTCAGTCACGTCCAGGGCAGACCCAACCCAGCAGTTCCCAGCTAAACCTAATGGGATGCTGTCTGTTAAGAAGACTGGAACTAAAACGACCTTGAAGACAAGGGGGTGGTGTGTGCACACATGTTCATGGCCTCCCACAGGAGACCTGGCTGGGACGGGGCAGGCGTCAGGACCCAGGACCCTGGGCACACCGGCCCTCCGCCACCCTGGCCAAGCTCTGGGGAGGTGTACCAGGTTCAGGGGCCTGGAGAAAAGGGGCTTTTTGCACTTCTCAGAAAGTAGCCGTCTGGACTGGCTAGTCTATCTGGTGCTGGTCAGTAGGCTAGGCCTCCCCCAGGGTGGTGGTCAGCAGGCTGGGCCTCCCCCAGGGTTGTGGTCAGTGGGCGGGGCCTCCCTCTGGATCATGGTAAGCGGGTGGGGCCTCTCCAGGGTTGTGGTCATTGGGTGGGGCCTCCCCCATTGTTGCGGTCATGGGCGGGGCCTCCCTCAGGGTCATGGTCAATGCGCAGGGCAGCCTCCCTCTGGGTCGTGGTCAGCGGGCTGGCCGCTAGGTGCAGTGGAGGAGCCTCTGGAGAACCTTCTCTGTGGGGAGATAGGCTGGGAGGTGAGAACCCAAGGAGCTGGCCATGTAGTCAGTGGGAGGAGGGACACCGAGCAGTGTGCCGGGGGGGTGGGGCAGTGAGTGGCAGCAGGCACACCGCGCCCGCCATCCTCACCGCCGGCTGCGAGTACCCGTCCTCCCTGCCGCTTGGACCTGAGGTTTCCTCTTGGTGTTTCTGTCTGGTGCCCGGGCCGCACGCATCCTGCCCCTCCCCGGATCGTTCCCTTCTTGCGTGTGCTACGGAAGGTGTGGACACAGCAGCTTCGGTCGCCTCTCCCGGCCCGCAGCCGGCGATTCTGTCTGGGGCACCGTGGTCAGACGCCGCCCTGATGCGGCTCTGGTTGTCCTGGTGCTCAGGCCCCCTGGGCGGTGTGCTGTCCCGCCGTGGACACGACATGGGTCTTCACTTTCAGAGCCTCCTTGGCACGTTCAGGAAACATGCTTATTTCGTGAAAACCCCTGGCCCTGGCCGGCTTCCCAGGCCGTTCTTGTCTGTGGCTTGTCCTGCCGTGTGGTCTCAGCGTGGGACAGGTGTGTGTGGGGCCGGCGGTCGGAGCTGCCGGGCACACGGAGCCCGTACGACAAAGTAGAGTTCACACCAACAGCAGTGCTTGTGCTTCCTGGGAGTCAGTCCGTCCTTCCCCTGCTGCTCCGGCCCCACAGAGCACAGACCCGGCTCCGGAGGGTGGTCCCGACACCTGCCCACAGGAGGGAAGGGCTGTTGGACCCCAAGCCTAGGCCCTACAAGGAGGCATGGCCCCGTAAGGGTTCGGACCATTTTCCACGTGGGTTTGCAGAGAGTTTAGGGAAAGTAGCAGCTGGGAGTGTGCTGCCTTCTCTATGGGAATTCCACGGAGAGGCATGATGGACGCGGCTGTCAGGGACACATCCAGGGGCCAGCCCAGACAGAAACCACACCAGTCATTTATGAAGAAAGACTAACTACAGGAATGGCCAATATATATTTAAAAAGAAAAGATGGCTAATGGGGACACTGAGTTTCCCATGGAGTCGAGTGCTGGCTGCAGACAGAGGGAGTCAGACGTGCTGGGGCCTCAAGGCCTGGAGGAGGCTCACGGATGGCCTGCCAGACGGACAGAAGCACAGCCAGCTCTGCTGGTGCCGTGCCAATGGACCTTGGGTTCCCGCTGCCGCTGCCGTCTAGGGGGACACACAGGAGCCGGTCTGCCAAGTGTGGGAATTGTGGGCTAAATTCTGCTTGCTGGAAAGTGGCATCAGGGAAAGCGTCGAGCCGGGAGGAGGGTGCGCTCTGGCCCATGGTCAGTGGTCCCCTGCACGGCATAGACAGTGCTTAGCGGGGACGGGCTCCAGAGTGTGGTTGCAGGCCCTAGCCACCATTCAAAATCAGAAGCCCACAGCCCCAGGCTGTCACAGGAGCCCGAGTAACCGCGCGCCTCTGCCTGCACCCAGACCCCTGCCTTCCCGGGGGACTCAATCCCCTGCTCTGCGAGGGCGGTGGGGCTGATGTGGGGCTGTGGGCAGTGTAACCTCTCGCAGGAGACTTTCCCTGTGTCTTCGGGATTCCACCCTTATTCATTCATTCATTCATTCATTCATTCATTCATTCAACAGTTGTTGCAGCTCGATAGGAGGGGCCTGTGGCTTCTTGTCGGCTGGCGCCCACGGCTGACCTCATGGCATGGCTTTGGAGCCCTGGTGTCTCCTGAGACCTCTCTCCCGGGTTTGTTACTGTGGGTCCCCACGTGGCTGTCCCTCTGTGTGTGTCCATCTGCCCCTTAAACATACTGAGCACCTGCTGTGTACAGGCTGCTGGCTGGTGGTGGTTTCTTAGGGTAAAGTTGTATCTAGCTTGTGACTTGGGATGGGATTGGGAAGCAACCCGGGCAGAGGGGAGGTGGGAGAGCTGCTCTGCGTGTAGACAGCTGTGTGGGTCTGGGGGCCTTTCTCTCACTGCCTCTGAGCTCAGGGCTGTGATTTGTGTGGAATTGAGAAGGCGTCTGTGTTTCCCGACCCACCGCCATCCCCGTGCACACCTGCTTGTCTCCCTGTTCTGCATCAGTTCCGCTGGTTCCAACCTATGGCCTTCACTCGGTCGCTCAGTCCTGCAGGTGACAGGACACTGTCACAGGTGCTCTGAGGAGCCGTCCTGAGGCCCTGAGTTGTGTCATTAACCTCTGCAGATGTTACCTATTCCTGATTTGGTGGGCAAGCTTTTCTCAGCGGTCAAGCAAATGCCCCCAGTCCAGTCCAGGCAAAGGATTGTAACCCCCTGGGGCTGCAGGGGCTGCACAGATTTCCGTGCAGTGAGCCTCGGGGACCTGGTACACGGTGCCCAGGGAAGCCGGCCACTGCTGAAAGCCAGGCTCTGCCCCTGCAGCCAGCTCTGACTGAGTGCTGGCATCTGCCATCCCGGTGGCCAGTTAGGGTCGTCTCTAGAAGGAATGTGCTAACTGGCCGTGGACACGTGGCCTCGCCAGGACCATGGAGCCTCTGCAGCCTGGCGGGAGCCACACTGTGTGACCACAGCCCGACAGCCCGAGTCTCTTTCTCAGGCTCTGTGTCTGTGTATCCATGTCTACCTAGACACGCAGTGTTTAATTCTAATAAAGCTTATTTGACACATTGTTATCAGTATATATTTGGAAAGTGCCCCGGCGACCTTGGCTCCAAGTGCTCGCAGTTCTTGAGAGAACCCTGAAGACTCTGCCTGCTTCTCCGTTGCTCTCAGGGGGCGCTGCCGCTCAGGGGATGGCAGATGATGGGGGAGCTGCGAAGGAGGAGACCCTGGCCCCCACATTGTCCAGCATGTTTTGGGGTTCCAGGCACCCCCTGGCTCCCGCTGTGCAGCCCTGGCAGCTGTCCACGGGTCCCAGCATGGTGAAGGGAAGCATGGATGGAGGTCGGTGCTGGGCCCTGATTGAACTTCAAAGGATCCACTGAAAATTCCTTCTAGTGGCTGCACATTTTCCCAAGTTTGTCTGTCTCCCTCATTCGTGGATGTTATGAACACTGTGTTGTGTCTCCTGGGACAACCCTCCCTCCACTGCCCTGTCTAGCCGGCGACCTCCCACCTCCCCTACCGCTGCCCCCCCTCCTTCTGCCCTATGCAGGGCCCCGTGTGCTGTGACACACTTCACCAGGAGTGTCCCTGAGTCTCTCCGAGGTCTGATGCCAGGAGCTGTGGGCCTTAGGGAGTCATTTCTGCAGCATAGCCTGGTTACCACTGGTGGCGGCTGTCACTGGCCGGAGAAACGGTAGGGGACAGAGGTAGGCCAGGGAAGAGAACAGAGCATGTCGATGGAGGAGGGGCCCGGAGACCCATGAGGCTCGTGGGGAGGCTGGGCCGCAGTGGGCACCCTGGACCTTGGAGCTGGAGAGCTCTGCCGGGCTCCCAGGGAGATGCAGAGCACACAGCCCAGCTGTACCCCAGCCTCGTCCAGAGCGCGAGAGGGCCCTTGAGGGTGAGCGCAGTCGGGCGACTGCACAACCAGCTCTCCCCTCCTTCCTGGCATCCCAGCCAGCATGCCCTCGCTGGTGGGGTTCTGAGGAATGTGGGGGAGCTGAGCTTTCCTGTAACTGGTAGTTTGCAAACCATCCGGATGAGTCGGGTTGTTATTCTGCACGTCTGGGTGCCCTTTCGATGGGCCAGCACTCTCCGGCCCAGGGAGATTTAAAGGCAAGTATAATTTATACCTTGTTATGTATTTATTCCACAGAGTTCTCTTGTCCTCCCTTTATTTCAGCAAAATAACTAATTACCGTTTTATAATAAAAAATTTTCACAAACCTTACTCTATCAACAGTAATGACCAAAAGGATTAAAATGTAAGATGTAATTATTACTCAGTGTACTGAATTTGAATTAAAATTTTAAAATATAAGGGAGCCTGGGTGGCTCAGTGGGTTAATGCCTCTGCTTTCGGCTCAGGTCATGATCTCAGGGTCCTGGGATCAAGGCCTGCATCATGCTCCCTGCTCAGCGGGGAGCCTGCTTCCCCCTCTCTTTCTCTGCCTGACTCTCTGCCTCCTTGTGATCTCTCTCCCTCTGTGAAATAAATAAATAAAATCTTTAAAAAAATTTAAATTTAAGTAAATGTAAAAATTAAAATATGAAGATACTTATGTCTTCAGAAAGTTCTTCCATCTAGATTATTAAAATTATCTGTTAAAATTAAAATGCTCAATGCAAACTAGATCAATGAATATAAAAATTTAAATAAAATTATTGAAGTACATTTAAGGTTTATTTAATGTAGAACACTGCATAATTAGCTGTCCTTAAGTAACATCTTAAAGACACTTTCAGCCTGACGGCCATCAGGTTACCAGCGAGAGGGACCGTGTGTCTCATCGCAGGGCTGCACCTGCTCACAGCCACGTTTGAGAGGGAGACGAGCTGGTATGGCCGTGGTCTTGGGCTGCCGTGCACGGCTGCTGCGTTCTCCGAACGGTGCCATCCACACTGCACGGTCCAGTCTTCTAGGGGAATCTGTGCCCCGCCTCGGGGTGCCTTGCACTCCCAGGTGCATCCTCGCTGACAGCCCGAGCCATAGCCCATGAGTTGTGGGGCATTCTGTGTGGGACTTGCCCTGGGGCCCGGGGGTGCCGGTCTCGGGAGTCCTAGGGAGGCCAGGAAAGGGCTTTATGTTTCTTGGCATCGCCATTTGGTGGGCTGTGTGTCTGGGGAGAACCATCCCCATAATTCATGTGCATTACATGACATGTTAGAACTCCATGGATTGTGTCCCAGGAAAGGTCCGTCAGTTAGCAGCCCACTGCAAGTCAGGTGAGTGTCAACAAGCAGAACAGAGAAAGCAGTACTGACCCAGGAACTGTGATGCAGACATGTCCTGTGTTGGGAGGCCATCAACTCCACTCTCTTCTGGAGGGAGTCCTGGGTCGTTTTGGCACCGAGTCTGGGGGCGTGTTGGTTGTAGCCTGCAGGCTAAATCCAGCCCCCCACCTCCTGGAACAGCCACGCCCACCTCTCCCCCATGCTGCTGGTGCTGGCGACAGGAGACCCCGTGTCCCGTGAGCCCTGGGACAGCAACGAGCTGTGACGGGCTGCTCCCGCATGCTTAGCGAGCACGCCGGCCTGATCTGGTCCTCAGCAGTGGGCCAAGTCAACAAAGGAAATCGCATCAGTGAATAGCTTCCCATTTATGTCTCCTTGAAGTCACTAAACCTGGGTCAGACAAGTTTGGGGGCAGAGACACAGAAATGGCATCAATCCCCAATTCCCACACCTCCCTTTGAGGTTCGATGATGGGGTGACCCCCACTCATGTGCCCATTTGGTCACCTGTCTCCTTGAGGGGAGGGTGTGTGGAGGCGGCCCAGAAGCTCCCATGCCTGCCTGAGGGATGACCTCCGCCCGCCCCACACCTGCTCCCCAGAGGGCACCCCTCCCCCGCCCCTGCAGCCCTAAAATCTCTCCAGGTGTTTCTTGACCTACACCACATACTTTTGAATCCAAATACTGCAGAGAGCTGGGTTTATACCGTGAACTCAGTTTAGGAGGAGGCTGGCCACATTCTGTGTCTTCTCTTTATGTCTGTATTTGTAAATAATAAGTTTACGTTGCGGTTCCTCGATTTTCCTGTATGAGACCTTCTCTCCTGATCGGCTTCTATGAGGACCCGTTTGCTCTCACTTCTCTCCCGAGGAGCTTAGAATGTAATTTTTAATGCTTACAGTATTACATTGTAAATATCAATCAGAACTGAGGCCACTTAATATACAGCGATTGTTCCATTTCTTGCATTAAATTTTGTTTTTTTCATGGAATCACTGAGTGCTCTTTTTAAAAAAGAACTTGATATTTTTCTGTGTCTGGCTTTGTTTGGACCCCAGCTCCCCAGAAGCAACTGGTCCTGATATGTCCCGAGACCTCAGTTTCATGGCTGATGTGTCCCGGTCATTCCATGTCCCCTGCCGAACTTGAGCAGCCCCCCTCCCCCAGCCTCTCCCTGCTACCCACATCCTCACCTTCCACTTCTGTTTGCTCACTCACTCTGATGGAGCACATTCGTGTTTCCTGAGATACGCCGTGTGGGAGACGAATATTTTGAGAACTTGCATGTCTAAAAATACCCGTGTTCTCTTGTCATCCTTGATGTGTATTTGCCCAAGAATATAGTTCTAGGTTGGACGAGATTTTCCCTTGGAGTCCCAAAGGCCATTCCCTGCATGCCCCGAGCTTCCTGGATGAAGTGGATGGGTCCAGGTCCGTCCTGCTTCCCTGCCTTCCTCCCCGAGAGCTTCTGGAGTCCTCGCTCATGGGCGGCTCCAGATTTCGTGGTGACGCCGGCTCACCGGAGTCCATGGACATGCCCTGCTCTCCCCTGGGGGTCGGTTGCGGGGCAGCCTCCTGCCCGCCCCTCTCTTCTCTGTTCTGGGGCGCCCACTTCATGCTGTAAGACCCCCTCGGCTGAATCCACTTTTATTAACTTTTTGTCAGGTTTGAGTTCTTAGTTTCACTTCTGGGGAGATTCCCTCAGCTTTTCGTTCCATTCTAGTAAAATTCTTGCTTCTATTGTCCCGGGAATTCCTTCTTGTTCTTTGAATGTTCTTTTTTGTTTTAAATCGCATCTTGCTTCTGTTCCATGGCTGCAAAATTTCTCTTGTCTCTCTGAACATCCTTATTGTATTTTCTGTGAAGTTTTCCTTCGATGAATAGATAATCCACTCCTCCCAAAGCTTGGGCTTCTGTGGACGTGCGTGGATGTTAAGGGTCAGGCTCTCCAAACTCCTGGCCGGAGTTGGGGGTGGGGGTGGGGGTGGGGACTCCGGCAGTGTCCGTCCCGCTGCGGGGTCTCCGTGTCTCTATCTCCTCTCCCCGTGGCGGCCTGGGTTTTGTACAGGGGCCACCATTCTTGTTTGTTGTGTCAGCTGAACATCCAGTGGTTCACAGCGCCGTGAGCAGGCTTCTGTGTATGGCCCCATTTTAGCACATTGTCCCCCGCCCTTGGCTGTCCCTGGCGTCTCTGAGCCCAGAGATCTCCGGAGCCATCCCAAGGCTGAGCATGTCCCCAGCGGGGCAGAAGTGTGGCGTCTTGGCCATGCAGGCTGGAGATATGTCTGTGGTTGATGCTGCTGGGACGTCCTCATGGGGATGGTCTCAGCAGGGGGCTGCCCTCGGAGCCACAGCCCTCTCACCTGGGGCCACCTGTCCTCTTTTCCAGGTGCTTCTCTGCCTCCCAGCTCTCTGCTGGGCTGGCAGGGCTCTGGGGACTACACTGCACCAGGCCCTCGCACATCCAGAGTTACTGATGCCACGGTCACCCCGTGATGTCCTGCCACCTCATCTCCACCTCAGAGTTACCCCCATGGGGAATCCAGCCAGGTGTCCACCCAGCTTCAGTCCCAAGACCGCCAGTGACAACATCCCAAGTGTACCTACTGCACCCCATCACAGCCCACTGTACGCCATCACACTCCTGTACCCCATCACACCGCACTGACTCCATCACACCCCTGCACCCTATCACAACCCCTACAGCACCCCATTACAGCCCTGAACCTCAATACACCCCACAAAACCCCATTATATCTCTGTACCCCACTACCACCACCATATACCTGCACACCCCATCACACCCACTACACCAACTGCACCCAACATCCACCACTGTAACCTTCTGTGTCTGTTCTGCTCTCCACTCCTTACACTTGAACCCTTACAAGAGCCCTCCTGGGGCTTCAGAGATGTTTGGGAGTGGAATTGAACACACCGTGTCCCCAGGATTCACTCCAGGCCATCTTGACTGTCATGGGTTTGGATGCTGTGAGTGCAGGTGCTGAGGGAAAGGGGTCCTCGGTGGCCTGCAGACCAGCACTTAGGGGAGCTGGATGGGGCTTCATCTTGGAGACGCTGCCCCAGACCAGACTTGTGTGTGAGGGCATCGGAATCGGGGGCAACATCACGGTGAGGGTGTCACTGGGGTGGGAGATCACGGGGGAGGGGCATCACCGTGAGGGTGGCACAGTAGGAATGTCACAATGGGGATGCAAGTGTCACAAGAAGGCTGTCACAAGGAAGGCATGACAGGGAGCCTGTCATGGGAAAGGTGTCACAGAGATGGTGTCACAGGGAGGGTGTCACAGGGACTGCGTCACGGGGAAGGTGTCACGGGATTACGTCACAGTGGGGGCGTCATGGGAAAGGTGACACAAGGAGGACATCACAGTGGGGGTGTCACGGGGAAGGTGTCACAGGGAGGGCATCATGGGGAGGGTGTCACTGCGGAGGCTGGCATTTCCAGATGTGACATGTCCCCATAAGCAAGGAGTGAACCTGGGACTCGGCGCCAGGTTCACACGCTCTGGTGAGCGGGCCGGAGCAGGAGAGTGGCTGCAGGTGAGCCCTGGGGCGATCCATCCGTGCAGACGTGCCCTTGTTGCACTGATTAGACCCCAGTGCTTGTGACACTTGGTGTGTGTAGGGCACCCCTCATCCTGTCACACATATTCCTGGCACCAACAACACCAGCTCCACCGAATTCCATCTGGTTCTGTAGGGTTAAATACAACATCTTTTCCATCCAGCAGGGGCCAGACTCTGAAGGCTGGGGCTCCCTCCCCGTTCTCCAGCAGAGTTCTGGGTCAGGTGAACCTGGTGACATTGACTCCTGCGCACACTGTGGAAATGCAGGGGACGGGCCAGATTTGCCCCAATTAGCCCAAGGTCGCCTGAAGGCTTCGTGTGCGGTCCGTTGGCTGCACTGTCTCTTGCACAGTGGGAGCAGATGAGGGCGGCCCAGGGTCTGGGCAGAATCCGCATCACCACCACTGGGGGCTGGGCGCACTGGGAGTTCTTGTCCGAGGAGCCTTGTCCCCTCACCTCCATTCACGGGTAGGGACTGTGGCCGGTGCTGGCCCCAGGCTTGTGGCCACTTTCAGTGAGATGGGGCCTCCAACACACACGCCCAGCCTGTGGCCCCCGGGGTTGGCACGGAAGAGCCCCCGACTGTGGGGTGGGGGAGCGCCGCATGGCTCCAGGGACTGTGACACCAGACACAGCTGTGCAAAAAACATGGGAACTTTCAAAGGTGAGGATGTACCCATCCCCTTTGCAGACATTCAGTGGGAAAGGGTGTTGGGGGTCACGTAGAAGTATAGGGATTCATGTTTATTTTCTTTTTTCTTTAATATTTTATTTATTTGACAGATAGATACAGCGAGAGATGGAGAGAGCATAAGCAGGGGGAGCTGCAGAGGGAGAGGCAGGCTTCTAGCTGAACAGGGAGCCCAACATGGCGATGGATCCCCGGACCAGGGGATCATGACCTGAACCGAAGGCAGACACTTAACAACTGAGCCACCCAGGTGCTCCCAGATTCGTGTTTTAACCACGAGTGGAGACAGTATTCCTAGAGCCCTTGGACCACTGCACATTGTAGCAGCAGTGGGATTGGCTGTAATGCAGGGGCTGAGAGGCCTTGGTCTGGGGGTGCGGTCTGGTGGGCTGTAGGGTTGCGGGGCTGCAGAGCCAAAGAGCTAGGGTTTGTGGTCTGGGAGCTGAAGTCTAGGGGGATCGGGGCTGAGGGCTGCAGGGTTGGGGGGCTGCGGGGAGGGAGGGCTGCAGTTCCCCTCAGAACCTCTGGTGGCAGCCCTGTTGACCCTCCGTGTGTGCGTGTGCGCATGTGCATCGCCACGATGTTGGGGAGGGGGTACCCAGCGGCACAGGGACGGTGTGATTTTAGTGGCTCCTCCCACGGATGCAATATCTAGGATAGAAGAGGAGGGATGATTCTCATTAAGGACCCAAATTACAATGCTGTCCTTAGGCCATTGTAACAGACATAGACTCACGTTTCCACCTGAAGCAGAGCCTCGTCATGGGTCCCAGAGACCGGCGGTCCTTGCAAAGCCCACACACACTCTGCTCTCACTTCTTTGATGTGCTGAGTCCGTGCCCCATGTCACCCCGTGTCAGGCGGCGGTCTTCCTTGCAGGGCAAGTTTGGTCATGACATTTGTTTGTGGGGATGTGTCCCTCTGCATTTTTTTTGAGATAAGCTCTTCGTCCACATTTACAATAATAGCCTAATTAATATTCATATTTGCCTGACTGTGCCTCTAAGCCAGTTGGAGGCTGTCACAGGAGGGGTACAAACAGAGCCGTGCAGTGGGCAGCCGCTGGTGGGGGCTGGGAGTCGTGCACTAACCTAAGCCCCGGGGGAGAGGGCTCGCCACTGATTGCTTCAGCAACCTCTACACATGCTCCCAGCCCATTGTAATTCCAGGCAACTCCTCATATAATTCCCACCTATGTTATTGTCAACTGTACCTTATCATCATTTATTATGCAAAATTTAATATTTTGAAGGCTGAAGAACGAAGTAATTTCGTATGCAAAGAGTTAAAACCCTCACGTGGATTCTGATCACATACATGTTGATAAATTCACTTATGATGAGTGACAGCGTGAGATTTTGGGGTCGGGGGGTCAATCCGTGGAAGACACTGATGAAAATGATAAACTGAATGCCAGAAGTGTCCCCGGCGTGTCGTGGAGAAAACGTGCAAAATGTCAGTGTCTAGTGGCTGTCTGTTAATAACTAAAAATGATTGTGCGTAATGAGGAGAGGTCTTCCTGGTGATTGAAGTGCGATCCTTTTCCACTCTCGCAGATGCCGCTGCTTAGAAATTCCTAGTGCTTTGTACCGACAAATGCTAACGACCTCTCAACCTTCTAAGTGGTGCTGGCGCCACAGTCCTTCAAGGCGCCGAGTGGGGGCTGACGCTGGAACCTGTAAGGCCCTTTCCCCTCCTGCCCGTCGCGTCTCTGCTTAGGAGGCACAGGCCCAGTCTCATAGGGCAAGGTTTGGGCTTTCCCTTTTGGGAGCGCAGAGTTCCAGGCGGCCCGCAGGGCTGGACCCCGTGGCCAGGTTGCAGTGCCTCGTGACAATGGTGGGGGGCGGGGACACATTCTGGATCCGCTCAGGGAGCCCTTGGACCCAAGAGCAGGCGTGGAGTTCACCAGGGTCAGCGTTCACATCTTCACAGTTACTTAAAGTGCCCAGCTCCGTGGTGGTTGGTGTGTTCACAGATCTGTGCGGCTGCACATGCTCTGAGCGTCTTTGTCTCTCGGATGAGAAACCCGAATCCTGCAGCCGTCTCCCCCACCCACCCTCACCCGGGGGAACCTGCTGGCTTCTTCTGGTGTCCATAGCATCCCCTGCTGGGCATCCATGTGCATGGAGTCAGCGTGTGGCCTTGGTGTCCGGCTCCTTTTGTTCAGGAAAATGTTCTCAAGATGCACGCGTGTGTTCCCAGGTGTCAGGATTCAGGCCTTTCTGGGGCTGCATACTATTCCGTTCCGGTGTGCACCTGTACCACATTTCAGTCCTTTGTCTGTTGGGGTCTTTGGGGCCGTTTCCACCTTTGGCCAGTGCACGTAACCAGGCTCTAACCCTCTATGTACCAGGTTCAGGAGGAACGCGTTTTCGTTCTCCCCGGATGTGTGTGCACCTCTGATCCTGTGATACTTGTTTTTATTCTATGGACTTGGAATAGTACTTTGGTTTTGGATATTAGGCCCGCGGTGCCTCCTTGGGCTAATTCCCGCTTGGTCATGGGGCAGGCTTCCTAGCATACGTTGAGGGGCCAGTCTGCGGAGTTTTGCTGAGAGCGGCTGCCTCCTGATCTGCTGTTTAGTGAAGTGCTCAAGCGCCCTGCTCAGGGTCACCGTGCAGATGCTGAGCCCCCAGTCCAGGGACCCGGGACCGCAGGACATCCGGGAGCTGCCTCCCAAGTGTGTCAAGGCCATGGTCAGTGGTCCCCAACCTCGTGTCTGCCACTGGGGATGGGTTGTGGGTGGACGGTGGCCTCTGCAGGAGTGTGGGCTTTTGCTGGCACTGCAGCCATGCTTGCCTGTGGTCAAGGAGGTGCCCGTGCCCGCAGCGGGAGTGCTGCTACCGGGGGTGCCTTGCGCTCAGTCATCACGTGTCCTGTTTCCATCCCTCAGAGCCGGTCTATACAGGCTTGCTTCCACACACTGCCATACTGCTTCCAGGAAAACGCTGAGCAGTGCAGGACAGGTGGAAGCAGAGGCCTCAGTCCCTGAAGACGTGGAGAGAGGTGACTTGGGGAGGAAGAACTCAAGCCCGGGACAAGCAGGGCCGAGCGGGGCCAGCAGGCCAATCCAAGACCTGTCTTTGCCCTTGTGCCCCTCATTCGCTGTGCCTCCTGAACCCTAGGAAGGAGAGTAGCCAATTGCAGGGGGAGGGAAGGAACCAAAGTCCAGCTTTGCCTACTTTTCTGCTCGAGGGTAGGTCCTGCAGAAATCAGGAAAAACTGCGAGGAGGGTTGGTAAGCTTGGACAGAATGAACAGCAGCCTTTTGAATGGGAAAAGGAGCTGACACACGGAGTCAGAGGCTGTTCTAAAACAGGGGGTCTAGGCCATCATTCCATCTTGACCTCATTTCCTGAGCTGCTCAAGACAAAGTCCTAGGATCCCTCCCTCGGCCTTCCTCTCCCACGTGTAGGCTGGAACCACCTGCTGTCCCCGCTGTCACCCCAGCCCCGTGACTGCCCCACCAGGACCCCACAGTCCCGCCCCTGGCCATGCAGTTCTCCCCATTCTCCACTCACTTCTGCCTGGACCATTTACCAGGGAGGTGGTCTCGTCCTCCACAGCCTCCAACCTTCTCCCACTGCTACGTTTTCCCCCACAGCCCCATCACGGCCTGGCCTTGTGAAGGACTGGGGTGCCCTGGTGCTGGAATGGGACACGGCAGGTGTTGTGCTGCCCGATCATGGCTGCTTCCCCCTCCGTCCGAGCCCCGCGTTGCACTTAAGTGTCCAGGATGCGTTTGCTAGCAATGACGAGATCAGAGCCGCTGATGAGCTTCCGGGGGCTTTGCTGTAGGTGGCCACCTGCAGGGGTCTCATGTGCTCTGGCAGGGGGCTCACTGGGCTGGGTCCCAAGCCCATCGCTTTTGGTCGTTTTCCTTAAGATGAGAAACTCGGAAATGTCCTCACCTTCACTAAATGATTTTCCTCTGTCCTCTGGTGTGAACCTCAACACCCGGATTCCAGGATTCTGGAATTCTACACCTGGGCCACTCTCTAGGGGGCACCCAGTTCCATCTCCTCTTTAAGGAGATGAGTGTGAGTCCGGGAGAAGCAGACTGCCTTGCCCAGGGTCCCAAGACGGGGGGGAGGTCAGGGTCTCTGCATGGCTCCTGCTGACCTGAGCTCCTGGTGGTCCAAGCACACGTTTGCAACCCCCATGGAACAGCGCCTTTGAAGGCAGTGCTCAGGGTTAGGACCGGGCAGGTAGTATGGGACCAGGGCACCATGCATTCTCAGCAGGGGATAGCGGCCACCCCGCCTTCCTCCCCGGGGCCATGTACAAGCTGTTTTGCTCACACCCCAGCCCTGAGGTTGGCGGGCATAGCTGGGCCCTGAGGAGTCTTGGGTGAAGCTGGACGTGGGAACTCTTGCCCATATGGACTGAAAGTGTTCCCAGCACTCGGAGCTGAATAAATATTTGATGACTGATTGAACGAGTGAATGTATAATTTTAAGCCTCTGGTTGGAAGCTAATCCAGGACTCCCAAGATATCAGACTTTGTGAAGTTGCGATCAAAGATGCCTCAGATCCTTCAGGAACAGGCAGGATAGAAATGACGGTGGATGCCAGCACCATGGGCAGGGCAGGAGGGACGTAGCTCCCTGCCTTCAGACATTCACTGGCCGCCTACTAGTGCCAGGCTGGGTGCCACCGTCAAGGCAGAACTCCACAGCAGACGGTCACAGACCAGCGGGGGTGGGGGAGACGCGGCTCTGGACTGTGCTGTTTGGGGGTGATGGTGCCCTGGGCAGTGCGGGCTGGGGCCTTGAAGGGTTAGCATGGGGTTCCCCATGGGGAGCAGGGAGGACGCTGCTGGGTAGGAACTGTAGGGGTCTGGGAGGTGGGGGCCCGGCCCTCCATGCCACACCGGCCTTGGCCATGGAAGTGCCGTACTCAGGTTGCCTTCACGATGACGGAGCTATGGTGTGGGACACAAATGGTGAACTAGGGCCAAAGGGAGCATCGGGCCAGGGATTATAAAGGCCATGGGAGGGGCCCCGGGCTGGTGCAGGGGCGGGAGGGGAGGTCCGGGAAGGGCTCCGAGCAGAGCCCCGTGGTGTGGGGCTGGGTGGAGGGGCAGGTGGGGTGCCTTCCCGCGGCCTCGGGGTGTCCTTTATTCCGAACCCACGGCTTTGGGAGGAGCTCGTTTTGCTACAGTGAGGGTGCGGTGCCGTGGCTTTTGGGCGGACAGACCATGTAGCCTTAGGTCTGAGGCGCATTCGGGGGCAGTGCGGCGTGAGGCGGGTGACACCTTCAGCGGGTCCAGGCCCGCGGGAATGAGGGACAGATCCGCTAACATGTCTCCGCGTGGGTGGGGCTGCCCGCTCTTTCCTCCTGGCCGCCTCGCCTGTGCTGGGGGCCCCGCACACAGATTAGTGGGGCCCAGGGCTGTGGGACCCCTCCCGCCGGCCCCTCCGCTCCGCCCGGCCACACCGGAGCTCCACGGGCTTCCACCCGGAGCCCGGTGTCTTCGTGGGGCCACCCCTGTTGCCGGCTTCCCGTCTTCCCCTCCGGAGACCAGGCTTCTGTAATTACCCGAAATTTAACTTCCGGGTAACGGAGGGCTCACCTTCCTCGCAGCCCCAGCGCCAGGAGCCCCCTCACACTGCCCATCTGGAGGCCACATTTTTCAGGGGAGTGAAGGAACTGAACCCCTGTCTGTAACCCGGTAAAGCGGAGGAGGAGAGGATCTGTGCGGTCACGTGTCTCCGAGGGGTCCCGGGCAGGGCAGTGTAGGGCCTTGGGGGCACAGTGGCCCGTAAGCAGGGCCCCAGGCAAGAAGAGCTGTGTGTGGGCTGCGCCAGGGGCTCCCACGAGGGCCCCACGAGGAACACACCAGCACCCCTTGGCCTCTCCTTTGCCAGGACACCCCCTCCCCGGCCCGCAGTCAAGTCTGCTTTATTGTGTCAGCGGTCTCTGGGTGACCCCCTCAAGGAGCCCTCAGAGGCCCCCGTAAAGCTCTGGCCTGAACCCCAAGCCTTCTTTCCAAGGGCAAGGCTCAGGCTGCCCTTCTCAACGCCTGCACTGGTGAAGCAGGCGGGGCCCCCCGGTGGGCTGGCTTTCCCGGCAGTCCCTCTTGGCCAGCGTGCTTTTCATAGAAGACAAAGGTTCAATCAGGGTGTTAGGGTGTCATTTCCTGGGACGGCAGAAGCATTAGGCCCTCTGAAATATTGGACTTTCGATCCAGCTCAAGAATAAGAATCCACTCCATGAGATATGAGCGAGGGAATCACATTCTGGCCTCCCTCCAAAAGAAAACACCACGCACCTGCATAAAAAAGCTCAGCCCGGCAGAGCACACAGTGGTAACGTTTCTGATCGGCAGGACGTGCCCCGATTGTAGGGCGGGAAGGAGCGCAGTAAGCCACCACATCTCAGCTTCTCTTGGGTGTGAGACGTGCTGGGGGAGCCACTCAGTGGCCACCAGTGTCTGGCCGTGCAGGGGCCAGGCTTCCTTGGGGACACAGCTGAGCCCAGTGGTGGCACCTGGATTTCCACATGCATGGCCCAGGGCCATCCTCACTCACCACCCGTACAGGATGGACTTCCTTGTGTGTTTCATGGACGTCATGGTGCCTGCTGAGCCCAGGGGCTGTCTCCAGGGCCGTGGGCCAGGCAGGGTGGCATGGGGAGGAAGTGATAGGTGGGAAGGGCCATTTGCACTGGCTGGAGATGCGGCCAGTTTCCCCTGAGGCGTGGGGCCGAGCTCCCTTATGTAGGAGCAAGTCCTTGCTGAGCGGTGCTCTACCCCATGAGCTGCTGTTTGGGAATATGGTCCCAGCCCAAGCGACAAGCCATTAGGCAATCCTACAGTGTGTGCGTAGCTCAGGTACTTAGGCTTCTAGTGATTTCTAGGTGAGATTTTTTTCTCCCTTCACAGATCTCACTAGGGAAGTCATGTAGCCCCCTGGGCCCTGATGATTCCATCTATGCACACATGTATGGGTGCACCACGTGTACGCATGTGTACAGTCATGTGGATGCATGCACACATATACATGTGCATGTGTGTGTGCACGTGTGCATGTGGATTTGTGTGTGTATACATACACACATGGTGCCAGAGTGATGGGTGGGCATAGATGGCTTGGGAAAGATCTCCCAGACCTGAAATTCTCTGCTTTCATCCATCTTTTCAATAAACAAATAGTGAAGCCTGTCCCTTCTGTACCTGGCACTGTTCTAGAAGGGTCTCCACCCTCTGAGTCCTGCTCCACCACCCCAGGCTTTCTGCCTTATCTCAACTCCAAATGCTGCCTCGCTCTTAGCTGGCTCATCCTGGCTTCCTTCCCCTCCCTGACTCACCTCTGTGCAGGTGCTCTGCTCTGCCTCCATCCAAGGCTCTGCCACAGCTTCCCAGGTGTGTCCCTCTGGCAGATTGTCACGGGAGGGTGACAATCAGCCAACCACGGCAGAGCCCACCCCAGCTCCAGCCATTCACTCCTCAAACTGAGCTTCAGGATCCGGAAACAGGTGTAGACAGGGATGAACAAACGTTCCCTCTCAGGGAGGCCACAGTTCTGCAGTGGGAAGGAGTGTGGTGAGCCATTTCTACCGTCTCTTGGATTCTGTCTCCCACACTGAAACGTTCAGAGGTCCATCTTCCGTGAGCCCAGTGGAAACCGTTGGAATAAGGGTAGCCACCATCCCTGAGGTGATGCGAGGGCCTGGGCTACCCTAACTTTGTGCTTTGTGCCAAGGTGCTGCCACAGCCTTCGTCCTCCTCCGGAGAATGATTGTGTTCATTCAGGGCCGATTACAGTAATAGTGCACACTTGTTACGAACAGCCCTTAAGTTAGTACAGTGCTTTACGCTCCTCACAGACTCCAGGGTGTCAGTCCTGGGTTAACTGGCGTGCTTCAAACCCAAGCCATGATTGAGATGGCACTGGCCGTCCGCAGGATTGCTGCAAGATTGCAGGGGTGCTCCAAACCACCACCTGACAGCCATCCCTGGAAGCACATTATTCCTCAGCCGGGGAAGCACGGAGCCTTTTGCAACAGTCGCTTCCACCGAATGAGTGGTCAGGAACCTCGTTGCTTTAGTTAAATGAACTTTTTGGGTAATTGTAAGTTCTTACATTTAGTCTGCATGGAGCACAAGTTTCCAAAGAATTAAAATGCAAACAGAGCTTACAAGCCAGTATCTTTATGAATATCAAGGCAAAAATCTTCAACAAAATAGTAGCAAAGTAAATCCAACAATGCAGTAACATGGTCATTCACTGTAATCAAGTGGGATTTATTCCAGGGATGTGAGGACACCCACACAGAGACCAGGGTGATGAAGGATAAAAGTCACCCAATCATCTCTGTAGATGCAGAAGGAACAACTGATAAAAGTCAGCATCCTTTTATGAACAAAATCTCAGTGAAGCAGGCTGAGAGGGAACATATCTGAATGTAGCAAAGGCCATATACGACCATCCACACAGCCAGCGTGACCTTCAGCAGGGTCAGGAACAAGACAAGGGTGCCCAGACTCACTACCAGGGCCAGCACACCCTCCTGCCTTGCCTGAGGTTTGGCGGGACCCAGAATGGCCTCTGGTTTCCGGAAAGTGACAGAGCTCTGTGGGCTGTTCCAGGCCTGGCCCTCCGAGCGTCCCCAGATCCCCTAGGGCCCCCCACCTTGCGGTCCCGGCAGAGGTGGTCGTGCTGGGGCTTGCCTTCCTCGTTAAAACGGGTCCATTTATCTAGACGCGGTCAAGGTGTTCTGGCAGTTTGACTGGAATACGCCAAGGCATGTTTTCCTTTGTATTTTTCCTGCTGGGGCTGTGCTGAGTTTCTTCAGACAATAAAATTCTGTCCTTCACTAAACGTGGGACTTTTTTGATTATTGTCATTTAAATATATTTTGCCTTGTTCTCTCTCCTCTTTTTTCTGGGACGCCAGGTCCATGAAGGTCCGACCACGTGCTCTGGTCTGGCTGTGTCCTGAGGTTCTCTGTTAGTTTTCTATTGCTGCAGAATGAATCACCGCAGATGGACAAGATTAAAACAGTAGGACCCCTAACACCCTTCTCCACAGGGGGCCTGTGTGGGGCGTTTGCACCGGGCCCGGGGAGGGGTTTGTAGTAGACCCCAGACCCCTCACTGTCTGCTCCCTGCAGGTGTCTCCTAGGGCCTCCTTCTGGGCTCAGAGGGCAGAGGTGGGGTCCTCCTGTCCGCCCACCTGGCCGCCGGCCCTCGGGGCTTTGGTGGCTGTGTCCACACACAAGCTGTGCTCGCCCCCACCTCCATGGGAGCAGCGACACACCGCAGGAAGTCTAATTTAATCCATGCTCAAAGATGACAAGAATTTTAATTTTTTTCGCTAATAAGACAGATTACTTTTCACCTGTCATGAGTTGAAAACTACTCAGTCTATAAATGTCTGGTGAACGAAGGCTTAATTTTAGTGAACGGTTGTAAATCAAGCACTTATGAAAGGCAACTTCCATTCTCAAACCAAAAGGACACCCTCCCTCCTCTGGATCAAAAGGGAATTTGCATCAGGAGAGCTGATGTCAGCATGGACCACCTCCTTGTGGGACAGTCACTGCACCTCCTGGCCTCTCCTGGTCCCAGCCGGACAGCCCCTCGGCAGATGCCGGGCTGTCCCGCACCTGCTGGTCTTTGAGGGCTGAGAACAAAACTAGGGATGTGTGTGAGACAGAGACAGACAGAGACAGAGACAGAGAGACAGGCAGCGAGACAGAGAGATACAGAGAGAGAGACAGAGAGAATGGGAGACAGAGACAGAGAGACACGCAGAGAGACAGAGACCGAGACAGAGAGAGGGGAGCATCAAATGCTATACGTAGAGGGGCGGCCAGGAGAGGGCTGCTGGGGTCAGCAAGTGAGCTCTGCCGCTGCCACCGGGAGGCCTGTGCTGAGTCCGGGGAGCCCTCCAGGCATCAGGGGAGCTCCTGAGTGGTCCCTCCTGTGGCAGTTCTGCAGAGATTACTGCGTTCAAGGGCCCAGGCCTGGGATACCCAACAGGACCCAATGAGCAGAGGCGGCTGTGCCTCTAATCCCAGCAGACAGGTCGAGAGCAGCCTAGGGCAGCCCCGCGGCAGCACCAGGGGACAGAGGCTGCGCAGTGGGCTCAGGGCACTGTGGAGAGTCAGGGGTGGGCAAGGCTCCGTTCGGGTGAGGGTCGGGTTGGGTGTGGTCACTGCCCTGCCTCGTGAGAAGCGGCCTCCCGGGAGGACTTGGGGTTGGGGCTGAGTGGGGACATCGGGGAGGAGGGGAAGGCCCCAGGAGCGCAGCCCGGGAAGGCAGAGCCAGGCTAGCCAGGCAGGTGGGAAACAGACCCCGGCCCCGTTCCTGCGTGGACGATTGGCCATGCTTAGGGTTCAGGCCAGTCTGGGTGAAGCAAACGTTCCGTCCCCTCCCAACCCAAGGACCCACGGGGGTGAACCTGGTCTCCAGGGGTTGGGTTGGGGTTGGCAGTGGGTTCAACCCGCCCAGGGATTTCTGGGGGGCTTCCAGTAGGATCCGGCTCTGGTGGGCAACCACATGCCGGGCCCTGGGGGCTCCGTGTGACCCCACACCTGCCTCTCTGCTTCCCCTCCCATAGTACCTGACTCTTGGCTGCAGACAAGCCCTGAACCCTTCTGCCCTGGGGAAGGCAGGGCACCCGAAGGACACAGACTCCTGTGAGCTGGCCTTACTCATCAAGATGAGGTGGGTCCATTTATGCCGAGGGCCCCCAGGGGGCCCGCTGGCACCCACGAGCCTCTCCAGTGAAGCTGGCGTTGCCTGCGCTGTGGAGGGGAGCCTGCGGTCCCTCCCCCAGAAGGCACAGGCCTAGGTCCACGGGGCCTGTGTAATAGGGAGGCCCCTGGAATAGGGGAGTTGCCTCTACTCTGGTAAGTAGGTTGTGGTACGAGGGACACTCAGGTCACCGAACCTGCGGCTTTTCTTCTTTCCTCCAGGAATTCCCTCCATTGGGGCCAGATGTGCGGGGCACAGACACGGGAGCCGGTGGGGGGGACAGTCCCGGAGACACCACCGGGAGGTCCCGCCACCCCTGACCAGCCCTGCACGGGTGTACGAGCCCGTCTTGGACGTTCCCACGCTGCCGCCATCTGACCGCAGCTCCGTGGGACCCCAAGGATCCCCAGAGTTGGGTTCAGTCAGCCCAACAGCAGGAGAACCACTCACCGGGTGCGTGGCCCGTGGGCGGGCGCTGGCTGGGGCAGCGGGCGGGAGGGGCGGCTCCTGCAGGGCCCCCAGCTCCTACCCCTTTGGAAGGACGGGCTGCCTTGTCCTAGTAGAGGTGTTACTGAGCACAGTGCATCTTTGGCAGCCACTGCGGGGAGCTCAGCCTTCTGTGTGTCTCAGGATCCTGCATGTAGTTATGGGGAAACAAAAATCACATTTTCTTTTTTTTTTAAGATTTTATTTATTTGTCAGAGAGAGACACAGTGATTTCACTCCCTGAAGCTGTCCTGGGGGGCCTGGCGGGCTCAGTCAGTTCAGCGTTCCACTCTTGGTTTCTGCTCAGGTCCTGACGTCAGGGTGGTGAGATCGAGCCCCGTGTGGGGCTTCTTGCTCAGCAGGCAGTCTGCTTGAAGATTCCCTTTCTCTCCCTCTGTCCCTCCCCCACCCCATTAAATAAATAAATAAGTCTTTAAAAAAAAACAAAAGAAGTTGTGTTGGGTTCTTTTTCAGATCTGCTTCCTTCCCCCGCCCTATTCACATAGGCCATTTTGAATGCTCGAACTCATCGCCTTTTTGTATAGCATTATCTGCGTGTCTTGCGGTATTAGAGGTGTCTGCCCTGCCCATTCCTCTCCCTCCTGAGCTTTGTGGTTGTTTATGGGGGGCTAATCCAGTCCGCTGGGGCGCGTGCCTGTGGGGACACTGGTGGTCCACCCGAGTGTCTTCCCCTTCACTGAGACTCGGCATCCGAGGGTTCCGCTGGGCTCACGTCACGTTAGGACATGTTTGTTGGGTTTGGGTGTCCTGTGCGGTGTGGGTAGGGTGTACCAGCCCCCACCCCATCTCCTGAACGCTTTTCTCTTCCAGCACGGCCGCTAGGCTGTCATGGCTCGGTTCTGGGCGGGGATGTGTCGCGGGCGGCCCGGATTTTACAAAGTGGTCGTCAAATACAGTCGCTATTAGGAATGACCCTGTATGAACTGAAGCTTCATGTTAACACACAGGCGGCCACTTGCTAGTTCCTTGGACTCCCTTTGCCAACCCCCCAGCAGCTGCGTTCTTCCTGGTCCCTTCCCGTCACTCGCCACCTGGCCCGTGTCAGAGTCACTCCTTGTGGGGGTTTCTGATCTCGGGGATCAGCAGGGGAGTGACGGAGAAGACGCTGCTGAAGCTGAGGAATGTGGAAGGCGGGCGGGTGGAAGGACGTGGCGGCCGTTCCGCGGGGAGCTGTCGGCCGGGTGGCCAAATGACAGGGAGGACTGGCTGCATCTCGACCGCGGACCGGCTGAGTGCGCGTCCTAGGGCAGGCTCGGCATGTCTCTGCATGTGCATGGTTCTGGACAGCCGGCTCTGGCCATCTTCCAGCACACCACCCCCTGGGGCCACCTCTGTGGGGTCAGAGCAGGGGCTCAGAAGAGGCCCCAGCCCTCGGGGGGCTCAGTGTCCACACTCGCCCACACTGACTGTGGAGTCCTGCTTGCCCTTTCCTTAGAGCTGGTATGAGCCTCGTGCCTCCAATACATCTTGTTCGGCGTTCCTAACTTGTCAGGGCAGGAGGGGACCCTGTCCGGGGTTTGGGCGCTGCCAGGGCCACATTCGGACGTGTGCTGATCATGAGAAGACTCCTCTGTGTGCTGCTTGTAGCTGTGTGTGCGGGACCAGCGACCGTGGCGTCAATGACTCACGGCAGTGGGGACGTGCTGCACAGACGCCCAGACAGGATGCGACCCTGAGGCCGACTGTGGAACGGGGATCTAAGAGACACATGTAAGTGGGTGTCCACCCAGTGATACCGGGTGGGCTGACCTCTCGTGCAGCGCACACCAGCGCGTGGGTGCACACTGAGCCCTCAGGCCTACGGGACGCAGTTCCATGAAGAGTTGACTGCACACACGTCCCCGCGTTACTGCAGTCACTGAGGCCACTGAGGAGGTAAATGACGAGCACAGCGTCCCTCCACCCCCATGTCATCAGTGCCTTTGCCAGGGTGAGACGCCGCCATTGAGCGTGTGTCCTCTGGGGACGGCCAACTTGATGCACAGGGTGGGGTGGGGGGGACCCCATGGCCCGGGGAGGAGGGTTTACCGGCTGATGCCCCTGAGTTCACACCACACAGATGGGCATGGGAGGGGGCGCAGGGACACTCTGCATGGAGCACGGCCCTGGCTGGTCACGGAGAGCCCGCGATCCATCCTTCTCCGGGACTCTCTGACCCTTCACACACGGCTGACTCTGCAAAGGTGGAATTCTCAGGAAGGCTCCCCCCTGCTCCCCCATCTCCAGGCACAAAGGATGGGCAGGGGAAGTTGCTCTGTCCTCCCCAAATAAAGACCGATCAAATGTGAAATCAAAAGTTTAATCTGACACAATTGAATATATTCATATATCTCACACTGGAGGATTTCTTTTGAATCGTAAGAAGTTAGAAATGACAAGTAGGTATATGCTTCCTATATTCAGATAAATTAGTTTCTATTCATTATCTCGATTCCGGATAGGGAGTGACGACTCTGGCAAAAAACCATAGATTGTAGAGCAGGTGGCAGGACAGTGTTGCTTGAAGTCGCAGACAATGTACTGGCCGCTTCCTCCCCGGCCACAGGCCACAGTGCTGCTGGGTTCTGGAGGGAGAATCTGCTCAGGGCGGCAACAACCTGTGCGGTGAGCAGGATGTGGAAGGGTACTGCGGGGGTATCCATGCCGAACCCCCATATGAAAGCTGCAGCTGGTCTCCCTGTCTTCTCAGAAACCAACGTTCTGAGTCCCGTGAGACAAGTGCCTCTGTCTCGGGTGGGGGGGTGGCAAGTCTGCATCACCTCAAGAGACTTGTGTCTGAATGAGTCACACAAGTGTCTGAACTAGGTGACTTAGGGGGAGCCCCAGGAAATGTGGCCATTTCCACTTTTCTCCCTACTGCCAGGATCTCCCTTGCAGTAAAGCCAAAAATGTACATCACCCTGCATCTCTTTCTGAGAATGGGGTGCCCAGGGTCTGCTCTGGATGCCGGCAGGCTCAGGACATCCCCGAGAGGGAAGCACAGGTGCCTGCAGGGCCAGTGTGCTCCCCGGGGGCCCCGGAGATTGTCACCTGCCAGGCAGATTCCCTCGGTTCTGGCTAACCCCAAGGAAAGATCTTATTAGCTGCATCTGCTTTGGCAACGTGAAAATCCACATTTTAAAGCTAAAAATGCGTCTCTAGACTGGTGGGCGATGTGAGGTGTCCCCTGGGGCAGCTGGGCCGGGGACGCGTGCCCGGAGGCCCTTGCCCTTCTTTGGGGGGTGGAGGGTGGAGATGTTCTGTCAAGAGCACGGGCCGGGTGTCGGGCCGCCAGCACGGGAACAGAGGGGAGATGCAGGGACCAAGGGCTTTATTCTTACTCCCCCGAAGCTGCAGAATGGTACCAGTTTGGTGCTCTACCTCCTGAACAAGCCAGGGGTTCCTTCGGTGATAGACCCTCTTAAAGACAAGCGCAAGTGTCTTTGCTACACTCTGTGGTCTTCACGTGGTACCCTGCCAGCATCTCTGGGTCCCCTCCATGCAGAGCTGGCCCATCCCTCAAAGTTACAGCCCACAAGCCAGCTCTCTCCGTGGAGATGGGCGGACCGCATTCCTGCGTCATTGCTGGGACACGGTTTGCGAGTAAGAATGTGGATGTTTGCTTTAAGGAAGAGAAAACAGATATGCGATTGTCCCCGTGATGGGATGACCCCACAAACCTCCCCTTAGTATGATCTGGGTGAACACGCATGCACATGGTAACCGGTGACCGAGCTGACAAGGCAGGGACACTGAAGACACACAGCTAAGTGGCATCGCGATCCGCAGGGGCAGTCCCGGTGCACGCCGCCCCAACCTCGGGCTGCTCACTGCGGGAGGGCCCTGAGGATGGCGTGTTCGCCTCCTCCGCCAGGGCGGTCAGCGCAAACTCAAACTGCTCCTGGAGGGACAAGAAAGGGAGGAGAGCGAGTGGGACTGCGCTCCTCTGACTCCAGCCTCTAGCTCGGCTGTATTATCCTGCAGAAAGTAATGGATCAGGAAAGAAAAAGAAAGGCTGCCTATGTCCGTAGAAAGGAGGGGACAGACACTTTGCAAGATGAGACCCCCTGTTGGTGGTGATTCGGGTTTCTCATGTGGGGAAGGCTCATCTTCTGTCACGGAGGAGTCCCCGCCAGGTCCCTTCTGACTGCACAGGGCTGGCGGCATATGTGTATGCAGGAGCGCATGTGCACGTATGTGTAAATGAGGAAGCACATGAGCACACCTGCATGCATGAGCACACATACATGCATGTGTACACATGAGTACACATGAGTGTGCATGCTTATCTGTATGCACGAGTGCACACAGGAGTGCATGCATATGTGTGCACATGTGTACACACATGCATACGTATAGGTACGCACAAACACGAGTGTACACATGCATGCTCATACGCGTGCTCACACATAGGCATGCATGAATACACCTATGTGTACACACATGCATGTGTGCAGGATGAGGTAGAGACACAGAGACAGAGGGGAATCATCTAGAGCTTCTGAGGAGGCTTCTCATGGGGCAGGACGTGGGTCGGGAGGCCTGGGGCTGTGAGCTGGATTATACTTAATTCAATCAGTGCTTGTCCTCTCTGAGCTTGGGTTTCACCTGGTCCGTGTTCTGCTCCACAGACCCATCAGTGCTTGTCGCTCCCAACCCCGAGCAAGGTAGGGAGACGGGTCTGTGGAGCAGAACACGGACCAGGTGAAACCCAAGCTCGGAGATGAGCCGGGAAGGGGCAGGAGGTGTGGGCAGCGCTTGTGTACCCCATGCACACTCATCTGGCCAGCTGACGCCGCTCTTTCCTGGGGACACACGGTCAGTCGGCTTTTCTTTGTGTAAGTGAATGTGGGAGAGTGTCGTTAGGGAGAGTGTTTAGGCCTTCGGTTTAGGGGGCCCATTCACAAGATGAGAGGACAGGGAGCGGTCTGTTCCATGGCAGGCATGGAGGACCAGACATTGCTCACCTGGCAAACTGTGTTGCTTTCAATACGTCCCTTGATTGCATCTCCCTTCCTAGGAATGAGCGTTCTAGAGCTCTACTGAAAAATGTGCCCTGAGGGCCTCGGATGACATTCTGCTCCAGTCTTACCCACTGTAACCCCGCGTGGCCACTCACTTCATGCCCGTGGTTAACGCCAGCTCCGTGGCCAACACCAGCTTTGTGGCCAACACCAGCTCCGTGGCCAGGGGCTGCATTTTCGGTCCCCACCCCCACTGCCTTAGCAGATGCAAAGTCCAGGTCTGTGCCTTTTTGGACCGACGGTTTGCTTCCAGGCAGAAGAGTGGTTGTGGGTGGGATTTTTTAACGTAAAGATGGAGTTGTGTGGTCAGGCTGTGTGCTGGGATCTGGGCTCCGTACCCAGTCCTGGGTGGCCAGGAGCCTGCCAGTTCCTGTTCTGTATCTTCGGCTCATGTGGCTCAATCTGACCACATGCGTTTGCGAGAACAGCCCACAGGTGACCTTATCTAGGCTTCTACGGAAGAGTGTGCAGATTGTGTGGCACTATTTTTTCCCATAGAAATTCCCCTTTTGTTAAATTGAACTTGAGGGAAGCTCTGTTTCATGGAGTAATGTTGGGCAGAGCCATCATGAATTAAGACAGAATGGTGGCTTTGAAGTGCTTATTTCTTTACACCTTGAAATTCCAGGAATTGCATTACGGACACACTTCAAGACAACTTTTGAAGCCCCACCTGAAGGAAGAGGGTTGAGTCCTGCCGGGAAGCCTTGTGAGGCCAATTCTCTTCTACCCGCTTCATCTCCCATTCCCATAGGGCCTGGGGATCACCCCCTGGGCCTCAGGACCTCGTGCCACGAGGCCTGTTTTGGCAAACAGGACACAGACAAGAGGGCTGAATGTTAGGCACCGAGCCCGCGGTTTTGCCCAGATGCACCCCGCAGTCTGTGTCTTCGGCATCCGTGTACGGTCTGGGGTGGAGGAGGCCTGCCTGGGTGGTACCCAGGTGCAGGGAGGGAAGAAGGGTGTCTTGAATTGATGGTTTCCTGCAGGTTATCTGTGCAGTTGGAGATGCCCTAGCTGTGTGGGGAGGAAAAGAGCATGAGGATTGAACTGAGGCCGAGAAGGGCTTGGGCAGGCCTCTGGGGTCTCCAGAGAGAGGGTCACGGCCGCAAGTGGAGTGGCCTCCCGGGCCCTGCGGTGGGTGGAGCTCTGCTGGAGAATGCTGGCAGCCAAGCCACTGGGCGGGTGTGGCAGGTCCCAGTGATATGGCCTGCCTGGGGATGTTAGGACAGACGGCGATGCTGCTCTCAGGGAAGCAGGACAAGTGGATGGACAGGCAGGCGGCCCTTGGCCCAGCAGAAGGAAGCAAATTCACAGGAGGGACGACCCCTAACACCAGCCACGTCAGGCGGGTTGACCCAGGTTCCATGTTGTCTCACATGGGCTGTGTCTGTGGGTCCACCCACGGACTAGTCAGACCCGGGAGTAGCACCGTGCATGACCCCAGGAGGCCGCATGGCCAGATCTTACCCAGGAGGGGTGGGAGGGAGGGCCACTTGCTCCGCAGGCTGGGCTCACGGGGACCCGCGTCCACCCACCAGCCGGACTGAGCACCTGGAGCTGCTGTCGCCACCCCGTGCTGCGCGTCACGATGGCTCGCTCCAGGGGGGCTGTTTAGGAGATGGACAGATGGACGGTAGGATCATGTTTCATGAAGTTACCCAATACGTCGTGCTCATGGCGCTTCCGTGGAGTAAGCGGCCCCGTCCCGTCTTGTTCTCTCCCTTAAGCAGCTTGCCTACAGTGTGCGCCGGCCGGGGTCTGCCTGGGGACGCGGCTCCGGGACAGTCCCCTGAGTCCGGTCTGCAGCCGGCCGAGGGCGCCCACGGCTCCCAGCACCGTGGCCCGGGCTGCCCCTTCTGAGCCCGCGACTGACCCCTGCAGTGAGCTAGCAGGCAGCTCGGCATTGGAAGTGCGGACCTAGGTGGGCGAGGGAAGACTTCCACACACCCCTGCCTGCTGGTGCTCACGGGCCCCCCGGTGTTCCTGACACTTTGTCACCTGAGACTCCGTGGAACTGTGGAGGGTGCGTTTCGGCCTGGAAGTTGTACCAAAGCCAGACTACCTGTGAAATCCATTTTCTGCTGGTTCCTCAGGTTTTTTATGCTTCAGCCACACATAAAGTGATGTTGTCCCCTTGACACACACCATTCTCTGCGGCCTGTTCTTTCAGCTAGTCTTGTCTGTGGCAGAGCTGGCCACCTGCCACGGCCATGGGCGTGCCCATGGCGAGGGCAAGCTCAGGCCTCCCGCATGCTCCAGCCCCTCTTCCCGCCAATCTGCCAGCCTCCACCTGCCCTATCACTTCCCCCCGGTCTCCAGGCCGACCCGGGTCAGTGGGGCTGCCGTCCCAGGCCCAAAACACCTCCTCCCCAGCTCCCCTGCTCACCTGTCTTTGTCGCGCCGATTCGGGGTGTCCTGCCGCCCTCCTCAATCTCTCCTCCTGGGCTTTGCATGGACCTGGCCTTCAGGAGGACTCCTGGTGGGTCGCCAAGCCTCTGCGATCTGCTGCCTCAGTTTACAACAAAGTGTCCGAGCGAATGAAGCTCAGGCCCCTTTGGTCTGGGGGTGAGATTCTATAGCTCTTCTCAATACTCTGGCCCCAGTGGGGAGTGAGGCACCCCCAGGACCCTGCCTCCCTAGTGAGTGTCCTCATGGTGTGCGCCACCCCTACAAGGCGCCACTCCATCTGGTTTTCTCCATGGAGGGTCAACCCAGGGAGGGTGACTTCGTATTCTGGCCTTGTTCACCGTGCCCCTGACACTGTGCCCCCTCTGACACCATGCTCCTTAACACTGTGCCCTCCAGATACCGCGTCCCCTCTGACACCGTGCACCCGAGACACTGTGCCTGACAAGGTATTCTGTGAACACCAGGTTGAAGAAACACTTCTACAGCTTCGACACAAGAAGGACATCGTGGGACGGTGACAGTGGGCACGAGGCCCGGCAGGACCCGTGAGAGGAGATGGAGCTGAGAGCCATGGGACAGTTCTCAGAAGTCCCTGAGACCCAGTGGTCAGAGAGGCTGCGGCCCGAGGGGCACATGGGGAGATGGGAGGTCTCAGCAGGGCCCCCAAGGGCTCGCTCTCTCAGAGGCCATCGGACACCATGTGGAGAACAGACAGGGTCAAGACTGAGCAGGGAGCTCCGTCCAGAGGCTGCTGCAGCAGGGCCGGTAGAAACGGGTTGCCCAATATCAGTGAGTTTCCCTGGAGCCCCGTGGGACTCCCTGTGATGACGGAGGTGCTCTGTGTCCCCCACCTCGGCGGTCACGAGTCAAGGGTGGCCATGGGCGTGCTGTGTGGCCAGCGTGACAGAGGCACTGATATTCACATTCTAACCCACTTGCGTCGGCACGTGTGGCTGATGGCCGCGTAGGGAACAGCGCGTCTCGGGAGGAGCGACAGCTTTGAAAGGGTTCAAGTGGCCATGCAATGTTATTTAAGAGAGATGTTTTGATAGCAAACAACACTATTATATATTTGAAAAGTTGCCAAAAGAGAACTTACATGTTCTCACCACAAAAAAGAATCAATGCCCACGTGAGATGATGGAGGTGCTAATTAACCCTATTTTGGTGGTTCTTTTCTAAGTCCCCCAATTTCCAACTCAACACGTCGTATACCTTAAACCTCCACATGTTTTATTGCCATGATGTCTCGGTAAAGCTGGGAAACATTTTAAAAAGATAGTTTGTTATCATTACTTAGAAGAGTTAATGGGTTCTGGTGTGAAGGCTCCCAGTGGGCTCGGTCACTCAACTAGTCTGGTTAATCTTTCTGCTTGGTCATGTCTCCTGGTTCCCAAAGCTGGTATCTCATCTTCTACTTTGACCTGCTGTTTTTTAAAGAAGGTTTTTAAATTTATTTTTGCAAGTGAGAGGGGGAGGGCGAGGGGTCTAGGGAGAGAGAGAATCCAAAGCAGATTCCCTACTGAGAATAGAGCTCAATCCCGTGACCCTGAAATCATGACCTGAGCCAACATTGAAAGTCGGAAGCTTCACAGACTGAGCCCCCGAGCAGCACGTAATTGGACCTGCTATTAAAGTTAACATCTCTTACAAGATAATGTAGCGGGAAATCTTTTTTTTTTATAATAGGCATCCTAATGGGTGTAAAGTTATAGCTCACGGTGGGTTTGGCGTGCATTTTCTATACCAGACAATTCGCTGTGGACTTTAAAAACAGGGTGATCTGTTTGTTGGCTTGGAAGAGGCAATGGTGTGGCATTGTTATCAAGGACACGGGCTGTGAAGTCCCATCCCAGCAAGGTCACCTGACAACTCTATGAATCTGGGTGAGTTAAGTCCAAATGTCTCTACTTAAGAAATGGGAATAAACACGTTACTGTCCACAGAGCCCTTGTATGACACCACTTGAAATGTAAGTACACAAGAAACAAAGTTGGGGGTAGGGTTAAAAAAGTTCTTCTGTGTGTTTCCCACATGGATTATTTGTTACTCTAGGAAAAACATTTGTAATCAGTTAATTAAATAAAAATTGCGTGTGTTTATATACAAAGGCCTGAGATGATGCCAACTAAAGAGTTAAGAATCATCCCCTCTGCAGATGAAGGCAAGGTGGTAAGAAAACTTGCCTTTTTTGCTTTATATGTTTTTCAACATTTTGACAGATATGTGTATGTTACTGCATTTATTTTTTTGTTTTTTAGTTTTACTGAGTTTTAGGTTTTAATTCTTGTGTAGTTAACATACAATGTTATATTAGTTTCAGGAGTACAATATAGTGATTCCTGTGGGGAAAATCTTCATGACGTTGGCTTTGGCAAAAGATTTCCTGGACTGGACATTAAAGGCACAGGCAACAACAGGGAAAAAAAGACAAATGGGACTTCATAAAAATAAAAATAATTAAAAAAATGAAATGCTTGGTGCATCAAGGACACCACTGAGAAAATGAAAATATTTTCTCCCACAGAATCTCCCCATTCTGGGGCACCTGGGTGGCTTAGTGGGTTAAGCCTCTGCCTTTGGATCAAGTCATGATCTCAGGGTCCTGGGATCGAGCCCCACATCGGACTGCCTGATCAGCAGGGAGCCTGCTTCCTCCTCTCTCTCTCAGCCTGCCTCCCTGACTAATTGTTATCTCTCTCTCTATGTCAAATAAATAAATAAATAAAATCTTGCGGGAAAAAAAAGCCTCTGCCTTCGGCTCAGGTCATGATCTCAGGGTCCTGGAATCGAGTCCTGCATCGTACTCCTTGCTCGGCGGAAGGCCTGCTTCCCCCTCTCTCTCTGCCTGCCTCTCTGCCTACTTGTGATATCTCTCTCTGTCAAATAAATACATAAAAATCTTTAAAAAAGTAAAAGAATCTCCCCATTCTGTGGGAAGAAATATTCACAAAAAACATATCTGATAAGGGACTAATAATCAGAATATATAAAGAACCTCTGTAACTCAATAACAACAAAAACCAAATAGCCCGATTAAAAATTGGGCAAAGGATTTGAAGAGACATTTCTCTAAAGGAAATATACAAAGGGCCAGGAAAAATGAAAAGATGCTCAAGGTCA
This sequence comes from Ailurus styani, assembly GCA_002007465.1. Classification (NCBI taxonomy): domain Eukaryota; kingdom Metazoa; phylum Chordata; class Mammalia; order Carnivora; family Ailuridae; genus Ailurus; species Ailurus styani. Next base: position 111,361 of record LNAC01001239.1, on the reverse strand, counting down.
CACTCCTTAGGAAAATGCAAATGACAACCACAATGAGGCGCCACTTCACACACATGAGGATGGCGACATCCAAAACCACAGACCATAGCAAATGTTGGGAAAGATTTGGCATGATTAGAGCCCTTGTGCTGTTGGTGGGAGAGAAAAATGGCACGTCCTCGGAAAGCCAACCCTAGCGCGAGAATGGGGCTCAACCCTTGCGCCCTGGGTCTGTACCCAGAAGAGGAGGGAGCCAAGCTCGGAGTGGTGTTTGCAGGCCCATGTTCACAGCCATACGACACACAGGGGCTACAGGCTGGACGCGCCTGCATGTCCACCCATCGGGGGCCATGGGTCAACGGACTGTGGTCTGTCCACACAATGGACTGGGATCCAGCCGCCTGCGCCATGGGGGAGCCTGGAGGACGCGAAGTCAGCGAATCCCATTACAGAAGGACACAAGACATATCTGCACACCTGTACCCCTGCAGGTCACGTGATGTGTAGGTACAGTGAGGTCCCCGGGCCTGAGGCCCTCGGCAGACAAAGGAACGGGTCTTTGTGTATACCAGTCACGGCGGGGAGCCCATGGTGCGCCCTCGGGGAGCCCAGCGGGCGGTATGTGCGCGTCAGCCATGGCCCCCGCAAGTGACGGGCCAGGTAGCAGCCGCCATTTCAGGGTGACCCTCCACCCCTCCACCTGGCCCCCACTTCCTTTAAAAAACTGCGATAAAAACAAAACCTGGCCGAGGAGACATCACAGACACAAGTTCAAAAGGCACAACTTTGGAAACCATGTCGGCTGCAAACGTGTTCCAGCTGCACTTGCGCCTCGTTCTCCACAGAGAGAGGAGCGCGCTCCTGAAAACAGCTTCTGATGAAACTGGTAACAATGACAGAAACACACTCCTGGCAGCGGAGGGAACGTGCAGAGGTTTTATGCATGGGGCAGAGCTGTGGTTTCAAACTGCACAGTCATCCATTTGCTAACAAAGTGACAGTGGAGAAGTCTTGAATTCTGCCTCGGGCATTCTCCGAGGCCCCTGCATGGAAGTTGCCTCACTGGCCTCACTCCTGAGAGCCCGAGGGAGTGCGCAGAGCTCCGTGGCCACAGCGGGCCTGCAATTGCGCGGGTGTGGGTGCTCCACGCAGGCCTGGAGGCTCCAGTGGCCACGGGGACAGCTTTGGAAAGGCATTCTTTGGTCCTCATGCAATTCATTCCATCTAAGGAAAGGAAATGGGAAGAAAGGTTTCGTGTCCAGGCTTGGGGCTTTTGATCCTTTGATGAGCGTGGGGTCTGCGGCGTAGCCTACAGCTTCTCGAGCCAAAGACAACCCAGGCCACAAGGGCCAAGTGAGCCATGAGTCAGAACAAAACCCCAGGAGGCGTCCATGCAGTGTGGAGACCTGGGAAAGACCCACCTTGGCCGGCAAGGGGCCGCCCTGCCCTTTGATTTCTCCTGAGCCCTGGCCCGGGCCCCAGGTCAGAGGATTTCACACCGCACGCCCCCCGGGCAGAGGGCAGCAGGTCAAGAACAGAATGGGGTGACCCATCGCAGACGAGGCAGAGAGACGGCCCTCCTGGGCTGGTTCCACACGGCTGGGCTCCATTGTTGGAGGCTGGCCACACTTGAAGGGGGACCTGCCGGTCCATGAACAGTGGAGCCCCTGGGGTCAGGTCGGTGCTGGACGATGAAGTCGGGCCTGCCCCCGGCCAGCTCCACGGGCTGCCACATTCTTCAGCCAGCCGCTGCTCCTTGTGAATCAGGCCGGCACCTCTGAAAATCCAGGACACCACCGTGGCCCCCACGCTGCTGAGAAAGCGGGGGCGTCCATCCTCTGCCTGTGGGTGGCTGTGTTCCAGTATGACACACATGGGCCCCGTGCTTTCCCGCATCACCGTGCTCCACCGACATGGGCGTCATCTCCAACACCAAGGACGGTCTGCAGCCTTCAGGAGGAGTTCTGGTCTAACTGAAGGGAAATATTAAGGTGCAGCAGGCAGAGAAGGAGAGTGGGTGTAAGGGAAGAAAGACCAATTCTCTTGAGAGCTCTGAGCTCCCAATAATTGCAAATTTGCAAATGAAAAGATGTACTTGATAAGACAGAGTGGCATCCATGGCCAGGAAACTTTAAGTGAAAAATTTAGGATTGTGTTAGGAGTGAAAACCAAACCATGTCATCAAAAACAGTGTCAGATCATTTGTCTTTTTGCTTCGGTTCCTTTGCACATCGCCAGCACTTGGGTTCATTTAGGGCGCTTAAAATAAGATTTTGATGGTGCAAAGCCCATCTCTTGCTCTCCGAGGTGGCTGGCCTGGGAGGCTGCTGACAGGAGCAGGGTGCGGGGTGCCCAGCCTGGCTCCGTTCCTGGCCCTTCGGCCACTGCTCATGCCGCGTCCATCACTCGGGCTTGCTGGTCCTTATGTGTAAAACAGGGGCCATGCACCCACGTCATTGGTCTAGAGGTGCGGTCCATTCTTCTCCTTTTTCACCAGAAGAAAGTGGGGTAAGGAAAATGCTTAGCTGGGGCTTGCCAGCAACTGCGTGAAAATGCACCGAAACTCAACTCTCTGATCAACACATGCCCCTGCTTCTAGGCAAATGATGAAGGCCGGGTGTTCTGGAAGTTGGGGGCTGTTGGTGAGAACACACAGGCGAGTACACGTGTGTGTGTGTGTGTGTGTGTGTGTGTGTGTGTGTGTGTTTGTGTGTGTGTGTGTGTAGACAGAGAGAATGTTCTGTTCTCCGGTGAGAGAGTCTGCGGGGGTCCCCCCCTGGGTTGGCCCTCCTTCCAGGTCCCCTTGGATGTGAACAGGCATGGTTGGAAGAGCGGTGTTTCATCAGAGAGGCTCAGGAAACAGGTTGGATTCCCCCGTCGCCATGGTAACTCTCCAAGAGCCCAGGAGGCAGTCTGATGTGAGTCCTTCCTAAAGTGGCTGCAGAGTGTGCTCCCTGGTCTCTGAAGAGAGGCCTCCTGGCTTTGGTCCAGAGATCGCGTGCGAGCCACCAGAGCAGCTCAGTGTCCACACCTCCAGGGGCGGCGGGGCCGGGGGCTGAGCTCTGCCTGGTGGCCCCAGGGGGCCGCTCCCAGGCCAGGGGGGCCGCCCCAAGCCGCCTCCTCCAGGGTTCGGGTGCTCGGGGCCACCCCTGCTGTGTGTGCGAGGAGAAGATCCAGGCGCAGGAGGATGCAGGGGTGAAGTGTGCAGGACAAGCATCAAGGGGTTGCAGGGGGAGAAGGCTACTGCCCCTGCTCACTGAGCTGTGGCTACAGGGAGGCTCGCACACAGCATGAAGGACACTCGGAGATGCTCCAGAGGCCGAAGAGACCCAGGCTGACTCGGCCTCCATGGTGAGGTTACCGGGGACCCAGGCCATAGCTGCTTATGCGCACCCCCTCCGCGCTGGCCCGAGCGGTGCCCTGGCAAGCAGGCCCGAGCCTCAGAAACACCCTGCTTGCTGCAAACTGCTTTCATGTGACTCAGAGAAGGGACAGAGGCCTAGGAGAGGAGTACCCCCAGGTTGCCACGGCAATGCGGTCCCGGCTCAGCCGCCACAGGGCAGCCCTGCTCTCCGCCTCGCCTTTGGCCCTCTTGTTGAGAACCACGTGGATCAGGACACAGGTGCCGCTCGTGGCCGCGCTATCGCTGCCAACGGAAGGGGAGACGTGAGAACACCGCCGGCCACGGGGACCCCACACCTACCAAAGCCAGCGACAGCGTATTTTCCTCCATGTTTAAGTGGGGCTCAGGAGGGGAGAGGAAGGCTTGAATTTGAAAGAGGAAGAAAGTGGGGTGGGAAGGGGGAGAAGGAAGGGGAGGAAAGGGGAGAAGGATCAGGAGGTGGAGGAGGATGGACGGGAAGGGGAGGAGGGGGAGAGGGAAGGGAAAGGGAACAGGGAGAGAATGGGAGGAGGAAGGGGAGGAGGAGGAGAGGAGGTGGGCTGGGGGTGGAGGAAGAAAGGGAAAGGGTCTAGGGGGAGAGGAAGAGGAAGAAGGAGGAAGAGGATGAGAGAGAGGGAGGAGGGAGAAGAGGAGGAAGGTAAAGAGGAAGGGAAGGAGGAGAAAGAGGAAGGGAAAGAGGAGAAAGAGGAAGGGGAGGAAGAGAAAGGGGAAGAGGAGGAGGAAGAGAAAGGGGAAGAGGAGGAGGAAGGGGAGGAAGACGAGTGGAGAGCCTTAGCATCAGCGGCAGAGTGGATGAGCTATGGTGCCTGTGTAGGTTTGCTCTTATCTCCCAACTTCCTCCCTCTTTGGACAAAGCTAAGGTCAGTTTTGCCAGAATAAACAACAGACGAGTCTGGCTGTGTCTGCGTTGAGGGCATTTGCATCGGCGGTGAGCGAGGTCGCCCCAGCTGTGACTGTGGGGTCCCCAGGAGAGGGCAGCAGCCCGCGGGGGGCAGGGAGGCCCCTTTCTGGGGAAGCGGCTGCTTTGTGAGGTGTGAGAGCACATCTCGCCCATCGGAGAGGCCGCGAGTCCCCCGGGAGCAGCCGCTAGAGGGGGACTCTCACGTGTGCACTCCCAGCAATGCAGCTGTGTACACGTCAGGGTCAGGAATGAAGTGACCAAATGCTCCGCTATTGTATGAGCGCTGGCCGCGTTCCTGGGTGACCTGGTGGGGCCTCGGCGGCCTTTGCGGAAAAGGCTCGTGGGCTCTGCCTTTACCAGACCCTCAGACCAGTAGCTGGAAAAGCCGCGGGGACCCGCAGGGCTTGTGCTTGTGTGGAGCTCACTCACTGCCCCGTCCCCGCTGCACCACGGGTGACCCTTAGCTGTCCCCGTGTGGATGGGCCTCCCTCCCTCCCTCCCACGGCTGCTCGGACCCCTGCACACCCCGGCGACGGCCGCAGCCCGCGGGGCACCTGCGCCTCCAGCTTCTTCCCCCTGCTCCCTTAGGGCCCCAGGCCGGCTCAGGTCCTCGTCACAGACACACGTGGAAGCACGTGGACACAACACACGCGCTGGCATGCACACACACACACACACACACACATATCTGACAGACTCACACACACACACACACCGGACAAAGACACCTGACAGACACACTTACACACACACCCGACAGACACAGAGAGAAACACACATGACGGGCACACTCGTACATACACATCTCACAGGAACACAGGCACGTACCTGACAGACACACACGGACACACCCGACACACACACACACCTAATAGGAACACACACATACACACATCCGATAGGCACACTCACAGACATGTACCTGACACACTCACAGACACACACCTGACAGGCACACACCCAGCAGGCACACACACACACACACGCTCACACTCTCACATGCACACTTCTTGACGGCACGGACAGACCAGGTGTCTGATCCTTGGAGAACTCCATTCTATCCCAGCAGAAAGGAACATTCTGTAAGATAACAAATCAGAGCTCGGTCCTTTCCCCAAACCAGGAGGGTGTGAAGCCCCGTGACACGGAGTTGCTGGTGGGCCACCACTTATCCATGTGGGTGCAACTTGCGTGAGGAGCCCCTGGGTTGTACTCCACGGCTAGGCTCACATCCTACGCTGTTCCCAGTTCTGTCCCTGCTCCTAATGGGCCCCGAGCATATTTCCCAGCCTCTCTGTTCCAACCTCAGCTAAGCGAGCTGGCGGCTGAGACAAGGCCACGCATGGAAAGCACCGTCTCAATGTGTTCGTGTGCGGGCAATGCACGGGCCTGAGAAAATACAGGGCGGGAGGACACACACGGGCGGCAGCGGCTCAGCAGGTCATGCAGCTGGCAGGGCAGCCTAGAAACTTCCGTCTATAGCTTGGGCTTCCTTCAGAAGTGCCAGATAGGGGCACTTACGAGGCAATGGGACAGTTTGATGTGTATATTTAACTGTGGCTTTCTTGTCGGGGAGCGAGGGTTAATCTATGTGAAAAGTTGTACTCGCCTGCAGTGAACACTTATTGGACAAGAATGGCCCCTGTAGCACTTGTTTACTTTTCTGAAATAAAAAGAGACAGAGGTCATGGTTATGCACTACAACTCTTGTCTTAGGTTTTGCAGACTAACTCCTACGCCCAAACAAATAGGCCATATCTGTGACATTGTTTTGCAACAGTAGCCTGATTTGACAAAGAGAATCAAAATTACACACATATTGGGCACCTGGGTGGCTCAGTGGGTTAAAGCCTCTGCTTTCGGCTCAGGTCATGATCTCAGGGTCCTGGGATCAAGGCCCGCATCGGGCTCTCTGCTCAGCGGGGAGCCTGCTTCCTCCTCTCTGCCTGCCTCTCTGCCTACTTGTAATCTCTCTCTGTCAAATAAATAAATAAAATGTTAAAAAAAATTACACACATATTTTCAAAGATTTATTTTTCTTTTCAATATCAAATGATTAAACAGAGCTTTAAAGGCAGTTCTTCCATGTTTGCATGTCCCCTTTCCCAGCAAGAACCCATGGCCTCCGTCACTGGCCTGTCCAACCGCCCCATCTGTGACTCCGGTCACCTGGGCTGCTTGGTGGTGACATGAGGATCTAGATTCCTTGCTAAAATGTTTGAGTTCTGCCGTTTATGCCCCAAGTTTCTTACATTCGAGACATCATACTGGAATATAATCTGACTCTATCATCTCCCAAAAGTGTCTCATGGGGCATTTGGGCTCCGTCCGTTCAGTCGGAGTTCTACATTGCAGAGAAACCTCAGAGAACAATCCTACCTTTGCAAGAATATACGTATGTTTACCAGCAACTCTGTTGTGCAGATTTTAGACCAGAATTTAGAATTAATAATAAGCACAGATTATTTTGTAACTAAGCCCTAAATCAAAACAAAGCACTGATTTAAATCCACGGTATCAGCTCCAAAATTGTTGGGAGTCAGTGAAACATGAAACAACGAAACATGTTTAAAAAGTACCTCAGAATTCTCAATAAGATATTTCTACATAGAGAAAAGTCAATGGAAGAATGTGTGAGGACTGTGTTCTAAAATGCTCCCTACAAATTTCTACAGTGTATAACATACATGAAGCAAAATTTAAAATGAATGACAGTGCAGGAATAAATTTTTTTCTTTCCTTGAACCAGATGTGGCAAAATATCACATTTTTCTTCGAAGGCTTGCCTGACCTGCACAGGGTCAGCTGGAAGCTCATATTCTGTCAATGGGTGACTTTGCCTTGAAACCCCAGAGCTGAAGGGTCGGGAGGTGGGCGGGGGGATTGCTGGAGGGTTCTGGTGGCCGGCCCAGGTATCCAGCGGGTGTTTCCAAGTCTGTCCCCAGAGCAGGGCCGGCTGCTCCTAGTTCCACTACAGGCTGAACAGAGTGAGTGCCACACGGCCCCCAAACCACAAGGGGGGAGACCGGGTACCATGCGCCTGAAGACAGGCCACACCCGAGCCCACCCAGGTAGCACGTGAAGTGGCTGCCTCCCGCACCATGCGGAACTTGCAGGCCACGCAAAACGTCTTAAAAATAAGAAGACCCAGGAACATGGGTGGAAGAAGGCGCTCAGGGTCCCTATGGACACGTCGCTATTTCTGGTGGAGCTTTCTCTTCCTTCTGAGCTCCGCTGCAGGGTGAGGGTTTAGCGGAAGGTGAGGGAGGTACAAGTGAACTTTCGGATTTGGTGCTTCCCAGCAGTAGTGATAAATGCTGATCGATCCTGTGAGGTGCCGTGGCAGGTACAGGGGTTCACTGTGGAGTAAGTTATTGTCTTAGTCCTCACTGCTGAGCTCAGGATGCTCCCTGTGGTGTTGGGTGCTACTGTATGCATTCCTCAGTTTCCCCTGATTTTTCTGAACTTCACTTGTCCTTATACTTACATCTGTTCGCAAACACTTCCTTTACCATTGACTTGTCCTTCTTTGGGTTATTCTCATTCCCCAAAACTGATGATTTCCTGTCTTCCATCTGCTCCCTCTGTTCTGTTTTCGGTATGGCCTCAGCTCAGGCTCCTGCAGGGGACACACAGAGAAGGGCCCATGTGAGATCTCAGCTGCTGTCCCTAGGGCTGCTTAACAGGCACCTCAGATTCTCAAGCACTCACAGAAACTGAGCAGGAAGGGTGTTTGTAGAATTTGAAAAGCAATCTTATCTTACACATGAGGAAACTGAGATGCAGAGAGATTAGGAGCCAGGGCCGGAAGTAGAATGTGGGGCAGCAGAAGCTCTGGCTGCTCCAGACTGGGCGCAAGTGACAGAATGGCCGTGACTCATCCAGCATCTTCAGCTTCTCCTCTCTCATTCGGCCTGCAGTCTCCATTCATTTGAGGAGCCACATCGGTGTAACTGCAGTGGCATTTAATAGGGAAGTTGATCCTGTACCGAAAGTCTTCATGGATAAGATTAGAGAATGCAGAATGCAGCCACGGGCATCTGGAGGACCCAGTGATACTGTCTCAGAGACCCAGGAAGACCTAGAGCAGGAGCTTTTTAAGCTTAAGGAAATGTATGGTCAAGCAGACATGAATAAGTCACCGATGTCACGTGTGATGATCCTAAATTGGAAGTCATCATAAAGCTCCAGTCCTGCGGAAAGAAGATGAAATTTCTTTGGTAATATGACCTAGATTAGTTGTACAACTGGATCAAAATAAACATACATTTCTCAACTGTCAAGTGTCCTTTTAATTCTGATTCCAAATAAATTTTCTGGTGATGTTGATGTAAAAAAAGAAAGAAAGAAAGAAAGAAAGACCAGTAAAATCTGTTCCTCACCTTCCAATGTTGCTTCCTAGCCCTTGTACCATGAAGGACACTGGGATGGGAATTTCCTATCAACAGTAGGTTCTTTCTAACACCCTCCTTCTGAGACCATGGACTATGTGCTTTTTGGCTCCAAGGGATAAAAACCCTAACTTGTTTCATGGGAAGTGTGTTCCTGGTGATTTGGCTTCAGGGAATTGCCATTCGCTAAGGCTATGCTAGGGCGGCAGGGAACAATTTTTCACATGTGCATTGTGTGGCCGATTTCCCAAAAATGATGGTATATTTTCAAGTTAAGATTGCTCACTGTACTTCTCTTTTCTCATCCCTGCTGTTTTACTAACAAAAGGAAATTGTATAAAGCAAGACAGTGAGTTATGATAGATAGGGTTTGGGATTTTAGAAGAGCTGTTGGGGAGCCTGTGTTTCTCAGTGGGTGAAGCGTCTGCCCTCAGCTCAGGTCATGATCCCACGGTCCTGGGATGGAGCCCCCATTGGGCTCCTTGCTCGGCAATGAGCCTGCTTCTCCCTCTTCCTCTGCTGCTCCCCCTGCTTATGTTTTTTTTTTTTAAAGATTTTATTTATTTATTTCACAGCGGGAGAGAGATCACAAGGAGGCAGAGAGGCAGGCATAGAGAGAGAGGGGGAAGCAGGCTCCCTGCCAAGCAGAGAGCCCGATGCGGGCCTCGATCCCAGGACCCTGAGATCATGACCTGGGCCGAAAGCAGAGGCTTTAACCCACTGAGCCACCCAGGCGCCCCCCCCTGCTTATGTTCTTTCTCTCCATCTCTGAGGCTGTCTCAAGGCCTAGGGAGCATTATCTGAAGGTGAACAGATTTTACTCTGGTTTTTATTTTTTATTTTTTTACATCAACATCACCACATAATTTATTTGGAATCAGAATTAAAACGACATTTGACAGTTGAGAAATGTACGTTTATTCTTATCCAGTTGTACAACTAATTTAAGTCGAATTACCAAAGAAATTTCCCCTTCTCTCTTTAGGACTTTCGATGGCTCCAAATTTAGGATCTTCACATGTGAAGTCGGTGACATAATTATGTGTGCTTGACCATACATTTACATTTCCTTAAGCTTAAAAAGCTCCCACTCTAGGTCTTGCTGGGTCTCTGGGCCAGTGTCAGCGGGTCCTCCAGATGCCCGTGGCTGCATTCTGCATTCTCTGATAATAAATAAATAAATAAACAAACAAAAAAATAAATAAATAAATTTTAAAAAACATAAAAAATACTAATGAGAGCTGTTCAACTCCTGCACTTCCCGGGAAGTCACATCAAGACCACAAAGTAGCAGGGAAATAGGACTTAGGGCTTTTGGAGTTGCAAATGAGCAAAAGAGAAAAGGAATGTTATATTGTTTTGGAAGATTCCTCAGCAACAAATTTGGCCATAAGGACCACGAAATCCATGATCCACCAATCACTCCATACACACATTATCCTGCTCTAACTTTGGCCAATGGCAACTGTTTCAAGAAAGATCAGAGAATTGAATAAGAGCCCATCCAATGAATATGGTGATGACATCAAGGGTTGTATTGCCAAATCAGTCCCCCCAAATCATAAATCTTAGCCAGTATCAAGTGTTACTCACATTTTCAAGGGTAAAATTGTGACGTACCAGCAAAGCCTCTGAGACCCCAGCAACACTAACTGCGGGAACCTGCTTTCCCCAGGATGACATGCTCTGGCCCGGACAAAGCATATATGGTCTCTCGGTGATATGTGAGGTCAGCACACAAAGTGGAGCTGTTCTGGGGGATTTCCCATGGCTAGGCTTACATAGCTGATGGGACTGTTACTACTGCATGAGGCCATATTAATTCACAGACTTTAGGTTTTGCTCCTTAAATAGTTCTATACAAACCAGATACACCCTCCTGAAAGCCTGCCAGAGAGGGGCCCTCCCAAAGGTCACTAGCATTTGGGTGTTCGCCAACAGGCTCTTTACTAGAAGTTTACAAGGAAAATTGACCAGGATACTTTTCTTTTTCTTTCTTTCTCTCCTTCTTCCATCCTTCCCTCCTTCCTCTCTGTCTTTTTCTGTCGCTCGCACCCTCCGACCCTTCCCTCTGTCCTTTCCTTCCTTTGTTCTCTTTTCTTTTCTTTCTTTTCTTCTTTCTTTCTCTCTTCTTACTTTCTTCCTTCCTTCCTTTCTTTTTCTTTCTTTCTTCTTTCTTTCTTTCTTTCTTTCTTTCTTTCTTTCTTTCTTTCTTTCTTCTTTCTTTCTTTCTTTCTGCCTTTCTTCCTCCCTCCCCTGTCTTCCTTTTTCTTTTTTCTCTTCTTTCCTTCCTCCTACCCTCCCTCTCTCCCTTCCTTCATTCCTTCATTTTTCTTTTCTTCCTTTGTTTCTTTCCAAGTCAGCTCCACTAAAGTGACATGAGCAACTGCAAGGGACACTGTTTCCCTTCATTCCTCCCCCAACCCCATATCGTGTAGGTGGACCTTGTCAATTAGCAAGAATCCAATTTAATTGCCGTAGGAAAAGGTATGCAAGAAAAGAAAAGTTCCTCCCTTCCCCTTCAAGGTCTTCCAGCTAAACTAAGAATTAAGATCACCTGAGACACTGACTACGCATGAAGAGCCAATATTGAAATTGAGACATTTCAAGAAATGTAAAGTATTAAGGCAGACAATTCTTAGGCATTTTAGACAAGGAGACAATACATTTTTGAGGGATGTTTGGGAGTCTTAATTTGGAGGTAGTTCTAAGCAGAATTTAGAACCTCTGTTTTTATGTCCCTGGTGAGAAGGATGTCTTTTCAGTTCTTAGAACCTGGGGTGCCTTTTTCATATGTGAGATTGCTTTCCTGCTCTCAGGAAGGAAGAGTAGGGTTTGAGTCTCCCCACAGGATTTGCTTTTCAAAGAGCCTCAATTCAAAATAATTCATATGCCATTGTGGTCTACTTTGGGCAATCTGACCTTGGGGTCTATGGGTACCATGGTTTCTCTCTGCATTGCTCATTACGCAGTGCCTGTTGCAGAGAGAAAGCTAAACATATTATTCTTAGAAATGCCAAGAGGCACCCAGGTGGCTCAGTCGGTTAAGCATCTGACTCTTGAATTTGGCCAAGGTCACGTGCTCAGGGTTGAGGGAATGAGCCTCACTTCTGGCTTCATGCTCAGTGTAGAGTCTGTTTGGGATTCTTTCTCCCTCTCCCTCTGCCCATCAACGCTGCTATAAATAAATAAATAAATACATTCTTTCTCCCTCTGCCTGTGTCCATCACATCTGTTATAAATAAATAAATAAATAAATAAATAAATAAATAAATAAATACAATCTTTAAAAAATAGAAATAAAAAATAAACACCATGGTCTTACCTGAAATGAATACAGCACTGTATGTTAAGTGTACCAGAATTTTCTTTTAATGATTTTAAGGGGCATCTGGTTGGCGCATTTGTTTAAGTGTCAGGCCATGGCTCAGGTCAGGATCCTGGGGTCCTGGGATAATCCTGTGTCCAGCACACTGCTCAGTGGTGAGTCTGCTTCTCCCTCTACCCCTCCCCCTCCCCTCATCACTCCTGTTCTCTCAAGCACTCTCTCTCAAAAAAGTAAATAAAATAATTTGTAAAAACTAATGCAATGGTCCTCTCGGGAATCAACCCACTTCTAGGCATTCTTTCTTTTTGCTGCCCCTCATTTCTCCTTATTACCTGTCTGACCTCCATCCTTCCCCAGGGATGGAGGCAGCTCAGTTGCACTGCTTAACCCGGAGGTGGGGCCAAGGGAAGTGCACACGTGGCTACAATGGTCTGCCTTCAGAGTCAGCCCCGGAACAGAGCTACAGGCAATTAGAAACAAGCCCAAAGCACCGTTAGGAATAAGCACTGTGACATTCAGGGGTGTAGATTTTAGGCGTGGTATTGACGTCAACTTCCTTGAACAAATACGTTTAGACTCAAGCATGAGACCATGGGATCAGAAGAATGAAAGTAAACTTTGTCAAGTGGGAAGAGACTAAAAGACCAAAGTTACTCTCAGATGTAGAATTGATTTGTCCCTTAGCCCCTCATTTGCACCACAGAACAAAGAATATGTTCAACAGAGTCTATACTTGCCTTCAGATTGAATCTGAGGATGCACTTATTAAAACTGTTAACCCAGACTTTCCATTTCATTCCTACCATGTGTTGAATGCCACGGATTTTGATTGCCCCTTCCCATGTCCAGTGAGACTGCAGTGAGGGCAGGGAGTAACATGGTGCATCCAGAGAACATTCTGTTTCTTGGACTACTTCTGTACATTGTGTGCCATCTTCTGTCTGCCAGGGGACCTCTGAGCACACATGGGAAACCCAACAAATATTAAAAGTGTAGGGTCTCTTGGTTTACCCTGGGAATGTCAAGGAACGTTAAGGATTCTACGGGGTTCAGAATGGCTCTTGAACTACAAGGACCAAGGTAGCTGCCCCATTCTTTCCTAAGCAGGAGTAATTCTAGATTCCTGATGCATGCACCTGTTTATTTCTTATTTACTGTGTTTTTTAAAAAATTTTTGCTCCTGTCCATCACAAAGGTGGGCTCTATCCTCTGACCCTGAGATGAAGAGTTGCACGCTCTACCGACTGAGCCAGCCATGTGTCCCTCCAGGGACACTTGATGTCAGGCACCATTCAAGATTTTCACGTTAGCAAAAATAGTTCCAGCTCTGGGAATTGCCTTCAGTCTGCTCTAATCCCTCTGGGCATGTTTCCTGAGTTCCAAGTCTATATGAGTCTTGTTTTCCACCCATTGATTGAAGACCCTGTAGGAACCAAACCCAGATCCCCTGGGATCCCTTTTATCTTTCTGTGTAGTCCTCTCCTGCTCTCACTGTGTTCGTGCTTCTAAAGACTCCACTGACTAGGACTGCCCTGGGCTCCTAGAGCTACTTGTTACCCAGTCCCAGAAAATGAGGAGTACATGCAGGCTCTGCCCAGCAGCCCCATGGATCTCCCCTCCAAGAAGTCACTCAGCCCTTCACTAATAGATGTAGGAGGGTGAAATCCCCGTTCCTGGCCTGGGGGAGACTAACTCGGAAACACAAGTTACCTCCAGTTTCCCATGCACCTGTCAAGACAAAGCTCCCTCACGGTTGTTACTGAAAAATCACACCTAACACAGCCATGAAATTAAAATGATCACAGACCTAAGTGTAAGAGCCATAACAAACATTCAAGAGGATTACATAGGAGAAAATGGTCAGGACTTTGCATTAAGTGAAGAATTCTCAGTCACAACAGCAAGAGCATAATATGTAAGAGTAAAAGTGAAGATGAGGAACTTTTTTGCATCAAATTTTGCCACTGAGAAAAGGAACAGAGGAGCCACTGATAAGGAGAAAAGATCTGTGGATTAAATAAATACTCAATGAGGACTCACATTCACAAGACATAAGAGTACTTTGAACTCACTTAATGGGAAGAAGGAACACACTTTTAATAAAAAGCCAGTATAAGACTTGAATACACATGTAGGTAATCAATGTTATTAATCCACAGGGCAAAGCAAGTAAAACCAGGTACCATTCTATACCAACAAGTAAGATTTTGTTTAAAAGACAATACCTAGGTTGCTGAGAATGTGGACAAAGTGGACCCTCCTAATATTGCTAGAGGGGACGAAAATAAAACAGCCACATTGGAAGCCACTTAGAGAATTCTTAAGAGTTCAACACAAGCTTCCCATAAGACCCAGCAATTCCAAACCAGAAATCTACCTGAGAGAAATAATAACATTTGTCCACTCAAGCCTCATTCAGGAATGTTCGGGACAGCATTATTCACAATAGGAAAAACATGACAGCAACACAAAGGGCCACTGAGTGGTGAATAGACACAATGTGGCTCATCTCTACCATGGAATTCTATTCGGCAACAACAGGCAGAGAAATCTGATTCAAGCGACAGCATGGAGGACCCTGAATAGCATGGTAAGTGAAAGAAGCCAGTCGCCAAGAACTACATACTCTCTCATTCGATTTCTGTAAAATGTCCAGAAAGCAGCCAAGTATAGAGACAGAAAGCAGATCAGTGTGGCTTGGGCTGGAGGAGGGAGCAGAGCTTGACTGCAGAGGGGCTGGATGGCCTGGGGAGAAGAAGGAAGCCTCTACAACCAACTAGGGAACTAACTGAACAACTCTCTCAGTGTGGGATAGATTTACAATGTGTCAAATGATTGCAGGTAAATTTCACACACCCCAAAAAGAAGAAAGAAAGAAAGAAAGAAAGAAAGAAAGAAAGAAAGAAAGAAAGAAAGAAAGAAAGAAAGAAAGAAAGATAGCGACAGTTCCACATCAGTAAGTCCTGGGGTCCACAGGCAAACACTGCCTCAGAGGAGCCACATCCTGGATTGCCAGCAGGTGGTGACTTAGAGCCTGGTTTCTGACCTCACAGCTGGAGTCAGTGATTCAGTGGCTCAGCCTTCAGCCTTTGGCCCAGTCAGTTCCCTTGGACTCCACAAGGCGGCAGATGTCTTAAGGGAGGAGACCCCCAGGGACAGAAGAAGACCAAGGGGCAGCAGACAAAGACAGGGGGGACCAGCTGGCTGGGGATATGGGGTAGAAATGAGGGCTGCAGGACACATGAAAGCAGCTGGTAAGATCTAAATGGGTCTTTTTTATTTCTTTTTAAGATTTCTTTATTTGACATAGAAAGAGAAAGAATAAGCAGGGGGAGAACCAAAGAGAGAGGGAGAAGCAGGCTCTCCACTGAGCAGGGAGCTTGATGTGGGCTCCACTCCAGGACCCTGGGATCATGACCAGAGCTGAGGGAAGATGCTTAACCCACTGAGCCACACATGTTCCCCAACAGGTTTTATTAAATCCCAAACCCTCTCTATCATAACTCACTATCTTGCTTTACATAATTTCCTTTTGTTAGGAAAACAGGGATGGGAAAAGAGGAAGTACAGTGAGCAATCTTACCTTGAAATACTACCTTCATTTTTGTGAAATCTGCCACAACATCCACGTGTGAAAAAATGTTCCCTGTCCCCCTGGCACAGCCTCAGCTGATATTAACACCCTGAAGCCAAATCACCAGGAACACACCTCCCATGAAACAAGTTGTGGCCCATTGTACCATGGAATTCTATTCGGCAACAACAGGCAGAGAAATCTGACCCAAGCGACAGCATGGAGGACCCTGAAAAGCATGCTAAGTGAAAGAAGCCAGTCGCCAAGAAGTACACACTCTCTCATTTGATTTCTGTAAAATGTTCAGAAAGGAGCCAAGTTTAGAGACAGAAAGCAGATCAGTGTGGCTTGGGGCTGGAGGAGGGAGCAGACTTTTTCTGCAGAGGGGCTGGAGGGGGTGTGAGGAGCTGAAGGAAGCCTCTAAAACAAACTAAGGAACTAGCTGCACAACTCTCTCAGTGTAGGATACTTTATCAATGGGTGAAATTCTTGTATGTGATGTTCACCTAAAAAAAAGAAAAGAAAGAAAGAAAGAAAGAAAGAAAGAAAGAAAGAAAGAAAGAAGGCAACAGTTCCACATCAGTGAGTTCTGGGGTCCCAGGCAAACTTGGCGAGGTGCCACATTCTGGATCCTCAGCAGGTGGTGACTTAGAGGCTGGTTTCTGACCTCACACCTGGAGTCAGGGATTCAGTGCCTGTAACTTCAGCCTCCATCCTGGGCAGTTCCCCTGGACTCCACAAGGCAGCTGAGGACTTAAAGTAGGAGACCTCCAGGGGGCACAAGGAGACCAGGAGGCAGCATGCAAAGTCAAGGGGAACCAGCTGGCTGCAGGTACAGGGAAGAAATGAGGGCTTCATGACACAGGAATGCAGCTGGCAAGATCTAAACGGATCTTTTTGTGTTTTCTTTTCTTTACTTTTCTTTTCTTTTTCTTTTTAAGATTTCTTTATTTGGCAGAGAAAGAGAGAGAACAAGCAGGGGGAGCATCAGAGGGAGAGGGAGAAGCAGACTCCCCACTGAGCAGGGAGCTTGATGTGGGCTCCATTCCAGGACCCTGGGATCATGACCTGAGCTGAGGGCAGATGCTTAACCCACTGAGCAACACAGGTTCCCCAACAGCTTTTATTAAATCCCCAACCCTGTCTATCATAACTCGCTATCTTGCTTTATACAATTTCTTTTTGTTAGGAAAACAGCAGGGATGAGAAAAGAGGAAGTACAGTGAGCAACCTTACCTTGAAATACTACCTTCATTTTGGGGAAATCTGCCACACCACCCACCTGTGAAAAATTGTTCCGTTCGCCCTGGCATAGCCTTAGCTGATAGCAATTTCCTGAAGCCAAATCTCTAGGAACCCACCTCCAATGAAACAAGTTGGGGTTTTTATTCCTTGCAACCAGAAAGCACACACCCCATGGTCTCAGGAAAAGCGTGTCAGAAAGAACCTATTGCAGATAAGAAATGCTCTTCCCAGTGTCCTTCATGGTACAAGGGCTAGGGAGCATCACCCAAAGGTGAGGAACAGATCTTTACTATGGTGTTTGATTTTCATTTTTTACATTAATATCACCAAATAACTTATTTGGAATCTGAATTAAAAGGACATTTGACAGTTGAGAAATGTAGGTTTATACAGATTCAGTTGCACAACTAATCTAGGTCAAATTACCAAAAAAATTTCACATTATTTTTTCAGGACTGGGGCTTTTCAATGTCTTCAAATGTAGGGTCTTCACATGTGACGTCTGGGACATATTTATGTCTGCTTGAACATACATTGGCTTAAGTAAAAAAGCTCCCTCTCTGAGTCTTGCTGGGGCTCTGGGCCAGTGTCAGTGGGTCCTCCAGATGCCTGTAGCTACATTCTGTATTCTCTAATCTTGTCCATGAAGAGTTTTTCTACAGGATCAAGTCCCTTATTAAATGCCACTGCTGTTACACCAATGTGGATCCTCAGTGAACTGAAAACTACAGACCGAATAAGAGAGGAGAACCTGAAGAGCCTGGGAAGAGTCATGGCCATTCTTTTACTTGAACTCAGTCCAGAGAAGCCAGAGTTTCTACTGTGGCCACATTCTACTACTTGTCCTGGCTGGAAAAGTCTCTGGGCCTCAGTTTTCTCATGTGTAAGATAAGATTGTTATTCAAATTCTCCAAATTCCCTTCCTGCTCAGTTTGTGTAAGATAAGATTGTTATTCAAATTCTCCAAATTCCCTTCCTTCTCAGTTTCTGTGAGTGCTCCAGGATCTGAGGTGCCTGTTAAGCAGCCATGGGGACCGCAGCTGAGATCTCACTTGGGCCCTTCGCTGTGTGTCCCCTGCAGGAGACTTAACTGAGCCCACAGTGAAAAAAGAGAATGGAGGGAGCAGATGAAAGACAGAAAAGCATGAGGTTTTGGGAGGAGAATACCCCAAAGAAGGATAAGGCAATGGTGGAGGAAGTGGTTGCCAACGGAGGTAAGAATAAGGACAAGTCGAGTTCAGAAAAGTCAGAGGAAACTGAGGAATGCATACAGCAACATCCAACTCTGCAAGAAGCAGCCAGAGCTGAGCAGGGAGGACCAGGAGAAAAACAGTCCACAGTGACCTTCTGTACCTGTTGAGGAGCCTCACAGGATGGAATGGGGTTTGTTTCTAATGCTGGGAAGCACCAGTTCTAAGAAGTGGAGGATGTGACCATGAGGCTCTGCCCCAGACCTCTAGCTTCAACCTTGGAGTTGCCCCTATGGTGGATGTCTTCCAAGTAAGTGTGGGCTCAGAGCGAACAATGATGTTTGGGTGAGGGTTGGAGATGTCCATTCTTACTGCAGATAGTTCTGCCCTAAGGTCAGGAAGGGCCATGGTAGGGGACCCCTACATCTGAAGCCACATGATTTCAATAATATTCTTAATTATCCTGCCTGGGTGTGCCATTAATTAAAAGGGTCAAGGATCAACTGAGAAAGTGAAATTTTAGGGAATATAGTACATAAGTGGGGTCCAGTGTAGTACAGTGGGTGAAAAGTTCCTGCATTTAACAGCACCTAATGACTTCTGGGGAAACAAACCTGACCCTAATCATGGCTCTAGATGCCAAATAAGAAAACAAACCGCTTGCTTCCATTGGTCGTACAGAAACAGGAGGCCCTTACTGCACATAACAACTGATAAGGTGCTCTGCCTGTAGGGTCATTCAATAAAATAGATCACTGGGTCGGTGGCCCAAAAGAGTAATGGGTTGAGTTTATGACAGTATCCCCTAGGTCTTGGAGAAGAAGGTTTGGGGCTTGAAGTTGCAGGTGAGCTGGCTCATAGTATAGTAACATTACACAATCTTGGGAAAACATGTCTAGCACAATTTTGGATTCGATGGAAACTAAATATTTAGTCCATGATCTGCAATCATTCTTTCACAGATTATCCACTATTGGCTTTAGCCCAAAATGACTTTTCTATTCATAGAAATACCAAGGAGTGCCTGGGTCAGTCAGTTAAGCATCCGAATCTTGGTTCCAGCTCAGTCATGATCTTGTGGTAGCGGGATCAAAACCCGAGCTGTGCTCCGGGCTAAGCACACAGTCTACTTCAGCTTCTTTCCCCCTCTCCATCCCCTTCTGTTCTCCCAGCTTGTACTACTCTCTCTCTAAAATAAATAAAATCTTTAAAATATAATGATGCTCACAGATATGCAGATTTAAACACATCCTATGTGTTTGATGAATCCTCTGTGACACTGATGAATAACAAGGTAAAACAGATTTTGTTGTTTTTTTTTTAAACAGAGAGCAGAAGTGTATCTCAGGATGTCACGGGAAGAGGTGAGTAACAGCGTATCTCAACATCCAAAAGTAAACAGGTAAAAGAAGGAATGTATAGAATTATATATCGTGTATGCAATGATTGGTTGGTTATAAACAAATTGGAATAAATCTATATTTATATGGACTCCTAGGTCCTGCCAAATACGCAGAGAATTGGGAAACAAAAACTGGCCTGATAGTCATTTAGGTAATTGCACTTTAGAAAACCATTTAAACACATTTAAAGCTGTTTGTGAGCTAAATCAAACACATTTAAAGCCGTTTCTGAGCCACGTTTTACCCATGAAGGGTGAACTTTACGTGAGACACCTAACACTGAGTGGATGCTTTGATTTCTTTGATACATGTCACCTGAGCCTCAGGCAATGTGACCTTGTGAATGAAGCAGGTGAGCAAGCTTTACCTGATAGGATGTTAATTCAATGACTAAAGGATGTTAAGTTCAATGACTTATGCTACACGCACCAATCATTACTTAAAGCAAAGATATTTCCCTCTTCCATGGGGAAATAATGAGGACAAAGGACTACAGATTCTGTTGCAGAATCGGGACCTGATGCTTGCAGACTATTGGGAGTGGGCACCTACTTCAGATTTGAAGTAGCAGCCATTGTCTCCTCTGGCTACTGAGTCACATGAAGCAGTCTTAAAACTCAATCACACACAGCCCTCAGCCTGCCACTATTACTTGTTTTCATACTGTTGGTGTAATTTTATAAAAGAGCACATCAGAAATAAAATGAATCAGATTTGGGCACAAACTCATGGTATTTGATGGATATATCATTAGATACCATTCCAAAGCTTCTGGCAGTACCTAATGTTGGCAATACATTATTAAAGACTAAATAATAGGAGAGAACATCAGCCTCTATATTTTGCAACTGTGATATTGCAGCTAAACACAAGATAAATTGGCAGCCTTACCAACTGAATGTTTACTCTCAAGGAAAGTGTATTAATGAACATACAAAACATTTCACATGCGTTGGTCTACAAGACTCTGTACAATCTGCCAGCCACAGGGCTGCATGTGGGTTGGATTATTTCTTTCCCTTGGGCCACTGAGAAAAGTGCAAGTGAATGGAATCAGATTCTTCTCACCTGAAAAATACCTAAATATTCATAGGTGTGGTCACTGCCAGATCCAGCTTAAATCTGAAATGCATTTGTTTGTATCAAAATCCAACATTAATATATAAAACTCAGGTGTGTTGTATGTAATCGCAATGCCTAACTGAAATGTGAAAAGTGATATCCTTTCTAAAAGTGTGAAGCTTGAAATACTGAGGGATAGATATGACTGAAAGTAACAAGATATTTCACAGAGAAATGAATGAAGCCACAGACGATGAAGAAAATTTCCTTATTCAGGGGTGACAAGATTCGATACTGTTCAAACATCCACTTTCCCCATCTGATATATATATTCAATTCAATCCCTCTCAAAATCTAAGCCTATATCTTTGGTAGAAAGTGACCAGTAGATTTTGAAATTCACGTAAAAATATAAATGACCTAGTATGGCCAAAGACTTGTGAAACAAAGAACCAAGTTGGAGGGTTAGCTGTACCCTATTTGAAGACCGATTCTGCCATTATTGTAATCAAAACAGGTTGGTGTTGGCATATGACAAGTAAGTAGATCAAGGAAATGTATTATAGAATCTAAAAATAAACTAATACCTATATAGAAACAGGTTTTTGACAAATGTGAGAAGCACAGCACTGTCAAAAGGATAGTGTTTTAGAACACCTGGCTCGGTTGCTGAAGCATATGACTCTTGATTTTGGCTCAGATCATGATCTCAGGGTCCTGGGATCTAGCCCCGCCTCAGGCTCCATGCTCAGCAGGGGGTGTGCTTGGGATTCTCTCTCTCTCTTCCTCTGACCCTACTAAATAAATAAATAAATAAATAAATCTTTTTACAAATTATAATCTTTCAACAAGCAGTAAAGTGTAATCTTTTCAACACATGAATATGGACATGACATTTGTATATGCATATGGAAATAAATAAATATAGAGAATTGGATCCATAACTCACAGCATATAGAAAAGAGCCTAATATACTGGGGCACCTGGGTGGCTCAGTGGGTAAGCCTCTGCCTTTGGCTCAGGTCCTGATCTCCGGGTCCTGGGATCGAGTCACACATTGGGCTCTCTGCTAGGTGGGGAGCGTACTTCCGCCTCTCTCTCTGAGTGCCTCTCTGCCTACTTGTGATCTCTCTCTGTATATATCAAATACTTAAATAGGACATTTAAAAAAAAAGAAAAAAAAGAGCCTAATATAGATCATGGGCCTAAATAGATACCTTAAAATGTTAAAACTTTCAGAAGAAAACATAGTATAAAAGTCCTTAGGAATGCCTGGGTGACACAGTTGGTGGTTCATGTGACCCATGATTTTGACTCAGATCCTGATCCCATGGGTTATAAGATTAAGCCCAGAGTTGGCTGTCGTATCAGTGGGAAGTCTGCTTCAATTTCACTCCCTCTCTCCCTCCCCTGCACTTGCTTTCTCCCTGTCACTCTCTCTAAAATTAAATACCATGGGGCATGCAGAAGGATAAGCAGACTCCCTGCTGAGCAGTGAGCCTGACAGGGGGCAGGGAGGGGGGAGTAGGGAGGGCTCAATCCCTGGACCCAGGGATCATGACCTCAGCTGAAGGTAGATGCATAACCAACTGAGCCACCCAGACGGTTCAATAAATAAATCTTTAAAAAATATATTTATAACCCTAAGTTGGACAGTGGTTTCTTTCTTTCTTTCTTTTTATTTTATTTTATTTTATTTATTTATGTGACAGAGTGAAAGACAGAGCACATGCAGGGGAGCAGCAGAGGGAGAGGGAGAAACAGACTCCATGCTGAGCCAGGAGCCCAATGCAGGCTGGATCCCAGAACCCAGGGATCATGACCTGAGCGGAAGACAGAACCTTAACCTACAGAGCCACCCAGGCGTCCCTGGATATTGACTTCTTAGATCTGATACCAAAATTGTGATCAATGAAAGAAGTTGATAAATTAGACTTCATCAAAATTTAAAACTTTTGCTCTTCAGAAGACACTGGAGAGAGAATGCAATGTGAACTCACACATAGGGAGAAAAATCTTATAAATTACACATCTGATGAAGGTCTCAGAATAGAATATTGAAGGAACTCTCAAAAGTCAGTAATAAGAAGAACAAAGATCCAATTTAAAAATGGGTAAAAGAAAAGTGCCTGGGTGGTTCAGTTGCTGAAACAGATGCCTTTTGCTCAGGTCATGATCCCAGGGTCCTGGGATCTAATCCCTGCCCCCCTCCGTCAGTCTCCCTGCTGAGCAGGCAGTGGGCTTCTCCTCTCCCTCTGCCCTCCCCACTCCACCCCACAACCCTGCTCTTACTCTCCCTCCCTCTCTTTTCAATAAATAAATAAAACCTTTAAAAAATAAAATAATAAAATAAAATGGGAAAAGATTTGTAAAGACAGGTCAGCAAAGAATATATATGGAAGTCATGTAAGATCATGGCAACATCTACAACATTAGTTGTAAGGAAATACGAGGGAGCTGCATTTCTCATACTCTGCAGATGGGAATGTTAAATTCTACAACTACTCTAGAAAATAGCTTGGAAATTCATTGTGGGTTTTTTTTTTAGATTGATTTATTTGAGAGAGAGGGAGTGAAAGTAAGTGGGAGAAGAGGCTGAGGGAGAGGGAGAGGGATAGAATCAAACACACTCCCCGCTGAGCACTGGGCCCTACTTGGGGCTCCATCTCACCACCAATGAGACCATGACCTGAGCCAGAATCAATGTCAGATGCTTAACTGACTCAGTCACTCAAGCCCCCCAAATGTTGGGAAATTCTTCAAAATATTAAAACTATAACTATCATAGGCCATCCCCATTCTACTCAAATGAAAAAAAAGATATATTCACAAAAATTTATTGATAGAAACTCTATTTTCTTTTTAAATGACCAAAACAAATGGAGGCACTTCCAGCTCATGAAATACTATTCATCTTTTCAGAGTAATATCTTCACATACATAGCAAAATAGGAAGGGAAAGTTTTCTTTGCTCAGATAAGTATTCTGAGGGAAACAAATCAAAATAAGATAATGTGCATACCACATGATTCTATTAATATAAAACCTTAGAAATTGCAAATAATTCTATTGTAACAGAAACTGAATCAGTGGTTTCTTGAGGAGGGAATATGAGAGAACAATTGATAGAAGCACAAGGAAACTTTCAGGGATGATAGATATATCCACTATCAGGGTGATCCATATATACGTTCAAACGTATTAAACATTAGACTTTAATTATATACAATGCATATCTCTTGATATGTCTAAAGTCAGAAAGTCTGAAACCTCACATTAAACACTTGAAAGTCTCATACAGCTGTGGGAATGAAAAATAGTACCTCCATGCTGAAAAGCTGACTTCCTGTTACTTCTAAGATTAAACAAATACAGATCCTATGGACAGTCATTCCATTCCTAGATACTTGCACAATATGTCTACAAAATGATCCTCATGTGAATAGTCATAATAGCTCTATTATTATGCCCAAACTATAATTGCCTTGAAACTGGAAGTGACACAAAAGTCCAGGAACAGATAAATGTACAAACAAACATCAAAGCTTCAAAATCCTACCTAGCAATAAAAATGTCATGAAATACTGATGCAGGTGTGAATATCGATGATTTTATTTATTTTCTTAAGATCTTATTTATTTACTAGATAGAGTGAGAGAGCACAAGCAAGGGGAGCGGCAGAGGGAGAGGGAGAAGCAGGCTCCGTGAGGACCAGGGAAAGGGACATGGGGCTTAACCCCAAGACCCTGAGCTCATGACCTGAGCTGAAGTCAGATGCTTAACCAGCTGAGACACCCAGGTGCCCTGGAATATGGATGAATTTCAAAATCATTGCACTGCAGTGTATGAAAGAAAGCAGACACCAAAGAATATGTTATGTTTCTGATGAAGTTGTTAAAAATGCAGTGATGTCTAGTAGCGATGGTTCCCTGGGTCTGAGGCTGGAGGCAGTGATGGACAGTAAAGGAGCCCAAGGGAAGCTGTGACACAGGGGAAATGCCCTGTACCTTGACTGTAGCAGAAGGTGGATCAGTGTGTACATCTATCAAAATGCATTTTAGTTGTATGCTTTAAACCCATGCAGTCTACTCTAAATAAAGTATACCATCATAAAGTTGATTTACAATCTATTGTGTCAATGAGTGGTGAGAAAATGAAATTCATTAAAAAGCAACAGAGACTATTAAAAGCTTATGAATATATAAGATGAAGCAGATGCAAGACCCCTAAAAACTGTTGTGAGAGAAACTGAAGAAGACTAGTAAACAGAGAGAGGCAGCCTGTTCATGGATTGGAAGACTGATTCTGTTAGGATAACAAATCAACCTTATTTTGATCAGTATCGCTGTAGGTATTTATGAAGAAATTGATAAGCCAATTTCAAAATGTATCTGAAGGGACACCTGGGTGGCTCAGTGGGTTAAGCGTCTGCATTCGGCTCAGGTCATGATCCTAGCATCCTGGGATCCAGCCCTGCAGTGGGCTCCCTGCTGCGAGGGAAGCCTGCTTCTCCCCCTGCCTGCCCCTCTGCCTGCCACTCCCCCTACTTGTGCTCATGCTTTCCCTCCCTCCGTCAAATACATTAAAACATTTAAAAAAAAGTAAATAAAATGTATATGAAAATCAGTGGACCTACGTAAGACAAGACTATCTTGAAGAAGCACTCAGATGGAAGACTCACTCCACTTAATTTCAATACTCATTCTATACCTCCAGTAATTAAAAAAAACATAGTACATATGAATAAACATAAATATATCAAAGTGAAAGGGGAAAGATTCAAAAATATATCCACAAAATATGTACAGTTCTTTGATTTTATATATGTGTGTGTATATATATCAATATTCTTCATTAAAAAGTACTAGAGGAAAAGATGATTTGTCTTTAAAATAGTAAATATTAACAACACTTCCCATAATATATTGAAATTAATTGATGATATGAAAGCAAAACTTACAAAGCTAATAAAAGAAAAATAGGAAATATTTTCATAATGTTGGCATGGCAAATATTTCTAAAACAGGACACAATAGCACTCACCATAAAAAATCAATTAAATTGTACTTCATAGGAAATTAAAATATGTACTTCATAAAAGATAAAAAAAATATACTTCTCTTTACCATAAGACATTCTTTAAAAATGAAAATTTCAGGCCATCTATAGACCAGGAATGATTATTTTCAATACGTATATGTGACAAAACATTCATCCAAAATATATCAAGAAACTTGTAAATCACAAAGAAAATGAGAAATAACTTAGTGTAATAATGAGCAGAAATATTTTTAAATCCCCATCCCAAATGAAGATATGAAAAAACAGTAGGATATCTGCTAGATTGTTTTTTTTCCGTATTTTTTTTTCAAATGGGCCAAGAGGGCTCCAGTTCACAACCGTTAGATCAAGACCTGAACTGAGATCAAAAGTTGGATGCTTAAATGTCTGAGAGAACCAGGAGCCTCCAGAAATGGTTTTTAATGCTCCCTTCTCTCTTCACTAGATCTGTGCCCTTGGGAAACTTTGTAATCTTTCTGAGGTTTTTTTTTTCCTTTTTCTCATCAGGAAAAGGATAACACCTGAGTAATAAGATACTTCCTAGTAGTGAGTATGATCACCTGATAGTGTACGGGAACTGTAACTTTTGCTAAGAATATATTTGAACTTGAATTGTCCTTTACACATTTTTAAAGGCACAGACAATTGGCAAAGAACAGATAAGTTGTTCTAAATTAAATATCCTTTGCTCTTTTCTAGAAAGAAATCGTGTATATAATAAAAAGATTGGAGAGGAATCTGTTTGTATTGAACAACTTTCCCAAAACTCTGAATCATGTCTACTCTCCATTAAGACCAGAAATGAGAGTCTTGACTGGGTCCAATCCCTGCAGTCTTCTCCATCTGGAGGGGACTGAGGAAGTCCACCCTAGCCCTATAATGATCTGGACGACCAGATAATTGTTCCTCAGAAAGATCATCAACTACTCACTCTAAAGGCCCTGAGCAATCTGTGAAATTGTGGGTGAAGTTAAGACCAGCTCAACTATAGAACCAGGCCTCTCCCTGAACCAAAGCCAGGATATTGAATGACACCATTTCCAAAATCTCTGTGACAGGCTGTGGCACGCTCCATAGGAGGGAAAACAGACACATGAATATCCACGGAGAGAAATATCAGTCAACAGTCAAGAGACATTATTAAATAATGTCCACCACCCAGTAAAACCCAGGAAAGTTCTTCAAAAGCAATGTATTGAAGAACATATAGTTATAAATCTTCATGATTTGGGGTTAGAAGCTGGTTTCTTAAAATGTACCAGTAACTCAAGAATGAACAGATGAACTGGATCTCACCAAAGTAAAAAGCTTTTTGTTTCCAAGGACACTATCATGGAAGGGAAGAGGCAATCCACAGAGTGGGATAAATATTTGTAAACTGTGTATCTGATGTAGCTCTGTGATCTAGAATACATTTAAAGAAACCTTGTATAACATGCAGTAAAAAAACAGCCAATATAAGAATGGGAAAAAGAGTTTGAATAGACTTTATCTAGCGGATAATACCAATGCAACAATGAACACATTGAAAAGTAGCTCAATATCATTAGTCATTAGGAAAATACAAATCTAAAGTCAGTGAGATCCCACTTCACCCCACCAGTATGAATTAAAACAAAGAGACAATACATATGTTGGGAAGGTTGTGGAGAAATAGAATTCTTACACGTTCCTGGTGGGAATGTAAAATGGTGTCATTGCTTTGCTTTGGAAAAGTGTTTGGCATTTCCTCAAAGAGTTAAACATAGGGTTACACATGACACAACAATGCAACTCCCAGGTAATTATCAAAGAAAACTGAAATTATATGTCCACCTGAAAGGAAAAGAAACCTCCATAAAACAGAGATGCAGGAAGAAGAATATTGAGAGAGTTAGGAAAGAAAACAATTTTCAAAATTAATTGCATAAACTAACTCTGGTTTTCCTCTTGTGTTTTTGTTTTGTTTTTTTTTTTGTTTTTGTTTTGTTTTGGTTTTTTAAAAAAGCTTTATTTACTACGTACATACTAAGAAAGTATTTTAAATGGAGGAAGATCTAAATAAATTGAAAAGCTCTTCAAATACAAAGCAACGAAAGATAACTAAACTGCTAGTCCATTTCTCTTGTGTTTCTAATGGTTAGAGGAAAAACAAAACTAGAGAAGACCTAGAGAAGGNAAGACGTAGTGAAGATCATCATGATAGTGTACAACTTTAGCAATTTCCCTTATTGGAAAAGTATTAAGATCTTTTTTACCTTAAAGAGAAGTTGGATGAATTTATGAGAGCCCTTAAGAAAACCTGTTGAGGGGGTGTCTGAGGTTCAGGTGGTTATGCCTGTGACTCTTGGGTTTAGGCTTCGGTCATGATCTCATGGGTTGTGAGATTGAGCCCCTTATCACACTCTCTCCCTCTACTGTCTCCCATTCTCTCTCTCTCTCAAATACAGAGGAAGAAAAAAGAAAACTTCTTGGGGAAGTATTTCTGCCCTGATGATTTGATACACACATAAGAAAGAACAATGAGAAGTAGGATGAGATAATTTTGTAGGAAGAGATGGGAACTGTGGTATCAGCACAAGTGTAGACAACTATTGAGAGCGGCCCCTGAGGGGTGGTCCCCATCAGGGGTGCCCTTCAGGGGAGACCAGTCAGCCTTGTGGATCAGCATGGCCTTTTCACCAGGAAGGCAGTGGCTCCCCCGGCTCCACTGACACCTTGGACATTCCATTCTGTTAGTGCAAGTGCAGACCGTTAGCTGGAATTCTGAGTGCTCGCTCGGTCATTCCAGTTCAAGTATGAGCTACGAGCAGTGCCTTCAGCTCCCAGCTCTGGCATCTTGAACCTTGTTTTGGTGCTTACTGACTCTCCAGTGCGGTGGGGTGTTGTTCAAATTGTTCCTGACGGTAAGTATAGGATTCCTGTATCCTCACCCCTCAGTCCTCATTACACCTACATGATTTCAATGGTTTGTAACCCGTCATGTGTTTGGGTTTCTTCTCCTCGGTCCCCAGCTCTATGTTTTGTTTACAACTTTCCTGATAATCATCACAGAACTGTGGGAAACCAGTTGTGCAGATGATGAGAAGAGATAATACCTGAGGGCTTGAGGTGGATGTAACACAGCAGAGGGGTGATGAGCATGGGCTCTGAGTCAGTCTGGCTGGACTCAAATCCATGATGCCTATGTTCCCATGCCTTAGTTTCCTCCTCTGTTAACTTACTTCTCTCCTGAGACCTACTTCTCTGAGTCAGAATGAAGACTGAGGAATTTCTAAAGCTCTCACAGCAGAGCGTGGTACCATGTAAACTCTGTTCATAATTCTACTGCTTCTAATAACACAAACATTATTAGTTTTGGCTGTGTTCCTTTCAGGTCCTTCTGGTTTTATGCATTCTAGTTCACACAGGTGTATCTGGCTCAATTTTTACTTTGGAGACACTTGTTCAGTATAGAAATACCAGCTCATGAGACCCACCTGATGCATAAACCTGGGGGCCTGACATATGTTCCCCACTTAGGGCTTAACTTAAGAGGCTGCTAGGCTTGCTGGAGTGGCCATGATCAGGTTCAGTGTCAGGGGATAGGAATTCTGACTCTACCAAAACCCAGTAAATCACAGAGTGTAGCTCCTATCTGTTTCCTGGGGCTGCTCTTTCCTTGGCTCTAAACCAGGGAGTAATCAAGGGTCCTGTAGTCAGGAGGCTGAGGAATGAGATGCGGAGCTCCCAGCGCAGAGCCTGTTTGTCGGGTTCCATCTGTCCTGGGATGGACCCTGCCTCCTCCCGCGAAGGCAGTGAGCACAGCCGCATGTCCAGATTTCCACTGAGGCAGGCATCTCTGTTTCTCAGAGTGTGAACAGTCCACCGACATCATCGAATCCGTGCTGGGGGAGAAGGTGCCGTTCGAGAAGGTGCCATTCGAGAAGGTGAAGTGGTCAGACACGCTGGCTGAAAAGCCCAGGTCAGGAGGGCGCTGTGTGGGAGGCTGGAGGGAAGCTGTGGGCATCTCTGACTTGGGGCATCAACCAGTCTGGGCCCAGAGAAGGGCAGAAACCATCAAGGCAGGAACGTTTTACAAACATGCCTAAAACAATTAAGACAACAGTGATTGACAAACGATGGACTCTACTGACTTAGATGCTCATTCTTTTTTCTTTTTTTCTTTATTTTTGCCCCAGGGGTACAGGTCTGTGAATCATCAGGCTTACACCTTTGACAGCATTCACCATTGCACAAACCCTCCCCAATGTCCATAACCCATCCACCCTATCCCTACCCTCCCACCCCCCAGTAACCGTCAGTTTATTTTGTGAGATTAGGAATCTCATATGGTTTGTCAGAGCCTCATTCTTTCTCTTTTATTTATTTTATTTTATTTCATTTTCTTTTTACAGTGTTCCAAGATTGATTGTTTATGCACCACATGCAGTTTTTCTAAAAAAAATTAATAAAACCAAAGTCACCATATTCAAGGGAACAATTCCACACACTTAGCACATTTACAATGTTGTGAGATCAACACCTCACTTACATGTAACAGTCACGACCTGGCAGCCTATAGCCCTTCATCCTTTCTTTCAGAAAATGCTGTTATCCTCTCCCTCGCGTTTTCCTGAGCTCACCAGTTAACGCCAGCCGTACTGGCCCTGCTTCTGTGTCTGGCGCTGTGTCCAATCACTGCATGCGCACTCTAGGTGGTTTTCCAGGGACATGGATGTGACCCTGGTGAGCAGCTGAAGGGACAGCTCTCTGAAATGTGCTTAGGATCTTCCTTGGCTTTGTTTAGAGAAGGAAAGATGCGAGGGATGTCAAGGGCGTTAACAGGAACACGTTCTGATACCCAGGAGTCCTTTTTTTTACCTTCTTCTTTCTCTACCACAGACAGGTTACCACACATGCCAGAATTCGGCTTTGAGGGCTCTTCAGGGAAATTCTGCCAGAAATCTCCATGACAGCTCTTAGCATCTATTGCTCAACTCCTTGCATTTGAAAATGTTTACTCTGTCACACCTCAGGCAATGCCATATCCTAATTGAAGAGCAAGAGAAAGAGCTGACCCACTTGTATGAGAAGTTAAGGGAAGGGAAAGATCTTTCCCAACACCTCGGAAAGCACCTCAAGGACCTCCTCACCCAAGATGACGCTGAGCAGTTCCAAGGGCAGGCCTTCCGAGAACAACTGGCTGAGGGACGCAGGCTGGCCAAGTGCCTTGCCTGGAAGCTCAGCCCAGGTAAGATGGCCACGGGCCCTGACTGCATTGCACTGCTCTAAGGCCCCGGGCTCCCAAGAGACTCGGTGCCTGCCCTCACACTGTTGCCAGCAGCTGTCCTGGGTGCCCCATCGTGTGTGGGGCCGTGATAGGACCAGGACTGGAAGGCGGTAGCAGAGAGGAGCAATGCACAGGGTGGAGGTCACGCTGGTCCACCTGTCTGCTTCCACCCTGAGGGAGCGCAGCCTCAGGGGCAGGAGGCAGCATCCACCAGTGTAAGAGCCCTAACCGGGGAATGTGACAGGGGGCAGCTTGTTAGTGTGCAAGGGTCCCTGCATAAGTGGCAGTTCCCAGACCGGCCCCCTCTGTATTAATTGTGGGTGACACAGTGTATTTTACTTTCTCCATATCTGTCTCCTCATCTGTAATGTACATCAAATAAACTGTTGTCGCTAGAGAGATCAGATGGGGAAAATTCACAAATGCATGTCAAAAGCAAAGAAAGCCCCAGTGTGCAGGTGGATGGGGTATTGGATGCAGTAGGACGTGGGGGTGGGAACACTGTTTAGACTGGATCACTTTCATAATGAGACAGACGTCCCCTTGATAATACTGAAGCCCACGTGGGGGTCCATGAAATCCCCATTGGAGGGATGGGGGATAGGGTGGTTGTCCTGTTGTGAGGGCCAGGAGGAGGCTCTGTGTGAGAGGTGTGAGCGCACAGAGAGTCTGTGCCTGTGGTGGGACGTGGGGCAGGCTGCCCTGTCGACACAGTTTTCAGAAGTCAGGATAGAACCTGGACAAGCATCCCCTGATATGGACAAGGAGAGACAGTAGAAACTGCTGCCCAGGTTCAGTAATGCTGAACCTCAGAATCAGAGACACACTGCCCGATGGATCAGAAACCCACGCCACAGCAATTCTTTTTTTTTTCTTTAATTTTATTTTTATTATTTGCCCAAGGGGTACAGGTCTGTGAATCATCAGGCTTACATCTTTCACAGCATTCACCAAAGCACAAACCCTCCCCAATATCCATAACCCATCCACCCTATCCCTACCCTCCTACCCCCCAGTAACCTTCAGTTTGTTTTGTGAGATCAGGAGTCTCTTATGGTTTGTCTCCTTCCCCATCCCATCTTGTTTCATTATTTTTCCCTCCCTACCCCCCACAACCCCCCACCCTGCCCCTCAAGTTCCTCATATCAGAGAGATCATATGATAATTGTCTTTCTCTGAT
This sequence comes from Ailurus styani, assembly GCA_002007465.1. Lineage (NCBI taxonomy): Eukaryota > Metazoa > Chordata > Mammalia > Carnivora > Ailuridae > Ailurus > Ailurus styani. The sequence continues at coordinate 79,393 of LNAC01001239.1, read as the reverse complement.
TGACTTATTTCGCTCAGCATAATACCCTCCAGTTCCATTTCCACATCTTCACCAACACTTGTTATTTCTTGTCTTTTTGATTGTAGACATTCTCATAGTTGTAAGGTGATATTTCACTGTGGTTTTGATTGGCATTTCCCTAAAGATTAGTGATGTTGAGTGATTTTTCATATGCCTGATAGCCTTCTGTATGCCTTTGTATAAAAATATCTACTCATGTCTCCTGCCTATTGTTTTAATTGGACTGTTTGGAATTTTTTGGTGTTGAATTGTGTAAGTTCTTTATATTTTGGATATTAACACCATATTAGATATATGATTTGCAAATATCTTCTCCCATTCAGTAGGTTATTTTTTGTTGTTGATGATGGTTTCTTTTGCTGTGAAAAAGCTTTTTATTTTCATGTAATCTCAATAGTTTATTTTTGCTTTTATTTTCTATGCTTTAGGGGACATCTAGAGAAATCATGCTACGTCTGGTGTCAGAGAAATTACTGTCTGTGTTCTCTTCTAGGATTTTTATGATTTCGGGTCTTACATTTAGGTCTTTAATCCACTTTGAGGATTTTTTTTTTTTTGGCGTATGGTGTAATGAAGTGGTCCAGTTTCATTCTTCTGCATGTAGCTGTCCAGTTTCCCCACAATTTGATGAAGAGATTATCTTTTCCCCATTGTATATTCTTGCCTCCTTGGTCATAGATTTATTGACCATATAATAATGGGTTTATTTCTAGGCTCTCTATTCTGTTTCATTGGACAATGTGTCTATTTTTGTCCCAGAACTATACTGTTTTTATTACTATGGCTTTTTAGTATATATTGAAATCTGGAATTGGGATACCTCCAGCTTTGTTCTTTCTCAAGATGGATTTGGCTATTTGGGATCTTCTTTGGTTCTGTTCAAATTTTAGTGTTATTTGTTCTAGTTCTGTGAAAAATGCTGTTGGTATTTTGATAGGGATTTCATTGAACCTGTAAATTGCTTTCAGTAGTATACACATTTTAATAATATTGGTTCTTCCAACCCATGAGCATACGGTATCTTTCCATTTATTTGTGTCATCTTCAATTTCTTTCATCAGCGTCTTACTGTTTTCACAGTACAGGTCTTTCATTTTCTTGGTTAAGTTTATTCCTAGGTATTTTATCCTTTTTGGTTCAATTGTAAATGGCATTTTTCTCTTAATTTCCCCTTCTGCTTTGTTATTCGCGTATAGAGACACAACCGATTGCACTGTATCAGTTTTGTATAAAGCACCTTTGCCGAATTCATTTTTTATTTCTAATAGTCTTGGTGGAGTCTTTAGGGTTTTCAATGCATAGTAATTTGTCTTTCCCAGGGAGTGGCATTTTAACTTCTTCTTTACCAACTAGGATGTCTTTTGTTTCTTTTCCTTCTCTGATTGCTGTGGCTACAACTTTCCATAGTATGTTGGATAAAAGTGTGTGGAGAAAATCCTTATCCTGTCCCTCGTCTTAGAGGAAAAGATCTCAGTTTTTCACCATTGAGTATGTTACTTGTGGGTTTTTCATATATAGTCTTTATTATTTTGAGATATATTCCCTCTAAACCCATTGTATTTATATTGTTAACCACTTTGCTTGACTTAGTGTTAACCATTTGATTGTATTTATGTTGAGAACTGCATCCCCTAAAAACCCTGACACTTATGAAATATTTCAGTTAAAAAACATTGTGAGCTATGACATTAATCCTGGTTTAGCAAAATCTTTACACTTGCTTCTTTCTCCTCTTAGAATAATCACTAGCCAAAACAGCATGATTGTTATTCCCATGCATTGCTTTCTTATTTTACTCAAAATGACAGCATACCTAAACAAAATATAACGTCACTTTGTATGTTTTCTTTACATACAGATGCACAAACACATTTACACATAAACACAGTAGGCGTCATCATCCTCCAACTTGCTAATCCAACAAAATGTGTTCATACATACATTCATACAGATGTACTATAAACAATATTGTGTATATGTATATAACTTATATATGTATATAGTATGCATGTATAATCTTTATATGTATAGAGGGTATATAAACACATACACACAAACAGAAAACCTGATCCCTATTCTCAAGGGAGTGTTGTGAGAAGATCTAGGGTTAACCTTCCTCAAGATCCTGGTACACTATTCAGTGCATCACCTATAACACCAAGTTTTGTGGTTTTTTCGTTCCAACAGCTCTGAGCATTAACTGGGATGTTGTTTCTTGACTCGTTTATTTCTATTTTTACCCCTAACTAGTCTTTCCAACTCATTCTTACAGTTTAGGTTGTGACTCTTTATTATGTTCCTTGAATTGAATGCTTAATTTATTTTCATTTTCATTGATATATTTTTTCTCTAGTTTTATTGAAATATAATTGATATATAACATCATTTAAGTTTAAGGAGTACAACATAATGATTTGATACATGTATGTATTGCAGAATGATTACTACAATACGTTTAGTTAATATCCATCGCCTCACCCAGTTGCAATTTTTATTTCTTGTGATAAGAACATTTAAGATCTACTCTCTTAGTAAATTTCATATATACAATACAGCATTCTCAACTACAGTAACTATGCTGTGTATTACATCTCCAGAACTGATTTACCTTAACTAGAAGTTTTTTTTTACCTTTTAACCACTTCCCCCTTTTTTTATAAGGTAAAACTGACTCATAGTATTGTGCAGAATTCAGGTAGACACCATAATGATTCGATATTTGTATTTTGCAGAATGATCAGCACAATAAATCTAGTTAACATCCATTACCCTACAGAGGTAGAGATAAATACCCAGAAATGGAATTGCTGGATCATATTGTAGCTCTATTTTTAATTTTTTAAAAGACTTATTTATTTATTTGAGAGAGAGAGAGAGAACAGGGGAGGAGCAGAGGGAGAGGAGAGAATCCCAAGCAGACTCCCCACTGAGCAGGGAGCCTGACATGAGGCTCCATCTCACAACCCATGAGCTCATTACCTGAGCCAAAGCCAAAAGTCGGACGTTTACCCGACTGAGACACACAGGCGTTCCTCTATTTTTATTTTTTTTAGTATCTTCTATAATGTTTTGCATAGTGGTCGTACCAATTTACATCTCACTAACAGTGCCCAAAGTTTCTCTTCTCTCTATATTCTCCAGCACTTGTGATCTCTTGTCTTTATGATAATAGACCTTCTAACATGTGAGAAGTGATATCTCAGTTCATTTTTAATTTCAACATTATAAAGTGTTGAAAATCCTATATATATATATATATATATATGGAAAATCCACAGCTAACATGATGCTACATGTTGAAAACTAAAAGTTTTTTCTCCAAGATCAGAAACAAGGATGTCCACTCTCACCACTTGTATTCAACATAGTATTGGAAGCCCTAGACACAGAAATCAGACAACAAAAAGAAACAAAAGGCATTCAAATTGATAAGGAAGATATAAAACTTTCACTTTTTATAAATTACGAGATACTACCTATAGAAAACTCAAAGACTCCACAAAAAAACTGCTAGAACTGAACAACGAATTTAGTAAAGGTTGAAGGACATAAAATCAATATATAGAAAACCATTGCATTTCTATACACTATTAATGAAGTAGCAGAAAGAGAAATGAGGGAAACAGTTCCATTTACGATTGCGTAAAAATACTACAATAACTAGGAATAAACTTAACCAAGGAGGTGAAAAACCTTTATTGAGAAAACTATAAAACAAAGAAATTGAAGACAACACAAAGGGCTCACGGACTGGAAGAACAAATATTATTAAAATATTCACAGTACCCAAAGCCACCTACAGATTTAATACAATTCCTAATAAACTACCAAGAGTATTTTTCACAGAACTAGAACGTCCTGTTTTCTTAGAAGAAAATTTGAGAAGACTCTGTGTGTGTGTGTGTGTGTGTGTATGTGTTTCTATGTTCCCTCCAGCTCTACCACCTCCAATACACACTCACAGTTGCAGTTTAAACAGTTCCAGACTGGATGTTCAATCTCAGGTTTAGATATCCCAGAAAAATTTGTTTTATGTCCTAGAGAGGTGAAGAATACAAGGGTGTTCTTTCAGGTAAAGGAAAATCCAGAAAGCTGGCTGATCTCATAAAGTCAAGTTCCCAACCTCCATCCCCTCCTCTTTATGCAACCCACTGGTCTGAGATTCTCAGAGCTGCCATTCTAGATCTTGCCGCCTGGTAACATCAAATTTGTTTCCATTTTTCTTTTTTTTTTTAAATAATATATTTTGCAACAAGTAAGAAAATATGAAACAATTTATTTACTATTTTTACCAATTCTACTTAAAAAATTCCCAGGTATATTAAAGCCGACCCATTTGCTATTGACCCAAAACTACATCCTTTTCATTGATTTACCTCTTCCCTCATCACTGTCAGCTGACATGCCAGAGAACAGGACGTTCACCTCCGTTACCCCACCCTTGTATAGGCTGCCCTGTCTTACTCCCAGTCTGTCATCCTCTGTCCATGACACAAGACACAACTGCTCACACCTAGCTCTGACAACCCATTCTCTCAGTCACCTACCCTCGGTTCTGCTAGACATTGTCCTATCTGCAACTGACTGTCAAGATGTACCAGGGCCACCCAGGATTTTTTTGGCTGCAGGCCCCGGAGTATGTGGCTTCAATCTTCATTTACAGCTAACCTGTTTTTTTTTTCAGACAAAATTAGAATCATTCTGCATAGGTTCAAATCCTGGGTTTTAGGGAGATCATCAATGTGTCTCTTCTAACAGACACTTCTTGGGAACAGTTTTCTGATGGTGGTGCTTTGGTGCCACCTTGTGACCGAAGCCTGAACTGCAGCTTGACTATCACAAGGCGGAAAAGTGGGAGGGAGCGGCTGTGACCCAAATTCCCCAGAGATTTCTGGAAGTCAGGATGGAGCGGGGCGATTCCTTGGGTACAGCATATTGATGGGCTGTCTCTGGACACTTTACTTAAATAGAATATTACAATATATGGTCTTGGTCATATTCAGCTTCTTTCACTTGGCTTAATGTTTTCAAGTTTCATCGATATTATAGCATGTAGATTCCAAAAGAAAGTCTAGCATGATCTCTATGTTATGGAGAACAATTTTTTTTAAATATTTTATTTATTTATTTGACAGAGAGAGAGAGCAATCAGATCACAAGTAGTCAGAGAGGCAGGCAGAGAGAGAGGAGGAAGCAGGCTCCCTGTTGAGCAGGGAGCCCGATGCGGGCCTCGATCCCAGGACCCTGAGATCATGACCTGAGCCGAAGGCAGAGGCTTTAACCCACTGAGCCACCCAGGCGCCCTATGGAGAACAATTTTGACTGAACACTCAGTTCCCTAACTTTAACATCATATGTCATCACCATTGTATGGCCTAAATATGGCATATAAGGCAATGCTCTTAGACAATATGTTTAACAATGGCAGAGTTTGGAACATTATAATTTCACATCATTTTATTCCATACCTAATTTTCTTTAAAAAGATATGAAAACAAGTTCTGAAAGAGGTTATGGAAGTGACCAGAAAATATTATTGTTAATATGCACAAGACGTATTTGCAAAATCCTTTTTAATGAAGGAAATTTCTTGCATGTATATGGGCTGATCAATAATGAGTTTTATACATTTCTTTATATGGGTTAAAGTATAATAGTATTATGTATAGGACACTATTGATTTATTTGCTCATTTCTACCCCACAATAGATCTGTATGGTAAATATCAACCAGCCACTTTACACATGACCCACTACATGGTCATGCATACCTACATACAGACATCATTTTCATTTTCTACAGGTTATATTTTCCCATTCAAGGCAGAATTTTAAGATACACACAAAAAGTTTTCTTGGTCTTTCGAGGCTGGAAGTCGGCGTTGGTTAGGAATAGTGCCCGGCACGAATGCAGTGTGGCTTGATGGCTTCTGATGGCCAGATAAGAAACGTTTTGTGCCAAAAGGGTGGAAGGGACTGCCAAGGTCCTAAAATTTCACACCTTAGCCATGGGAAAACAGGCAATAGACAGAATTAGCTGGAAGTTGAAGGGGTGGACTTGAGTCTTTAACATGTCTGGATCAACCAATTTTAGGCTTACGGGCTACTATCATGGATGGCTTGCTTGGGGTGCCGAGTTTGAAGAATTTTTCCACACAAAGGTGTGAAGAGTTGGGACAGCCTACAAGGCCTGGAAGAAGGAGTTTTAAGCCAAGGCCAACTTGTCAACCTGAAGATATAGAGGGCAGTTACGAGAGCAGCAATCAAGTTATGAGAGCAGCCCACCAGTTGAAAGGCACCTGAATGGATGCTCATGGGATAGAAGATCAGATTTTTAATTTCAATAAATTTTTATAAACCATAAAAAAAAGTTTTCTTCAAGTCAAATTACGAAACAATAACCATAGTGTGATCTCAATACTCTTTTTGTTTTTGCTTTCAGACAAGTTTTTTATTCAAATTCCAGTTAGTTAACATATAGTGTTAGATTGGTTTCAGTAGAATTTTGTGACTCATCACTTACATACAACACCCAGTGCTCATCATAACAAGTGCCCTCCTTAAGGCCCATCACCCAAGTGGCCCATCCCCCACCCACCTCCCTCCATCAACCTTCAGTTTGTTGTCTATTGTTAAGAGTCTCTTCTGGTTTGCCTCCCCCTCTCTCCTTCACTTTTTTCCCTTTCTCACACGCTCATCTATTTTGTTTCCCCAATTCCACATGTGAGTGAAATCATATGGTATTTGTCTTTCTCTGACTGACTTATTTTGCTTAGCATAATACTCTCTAGCTCCATCCACATCACTGCAAATGGCAAGATTTCTTTTTTTGATGGCTGAGTAATTTTCCATCTATTCATGATCTATTCATCTGTCAATGGAAATTTGGGCTCTTTCCATAGTTTGGCTATTGTTGATAATGCTGCTGTAAACATAAGGGTGCATACATTCTTTCAACTCTGTATTTTTGTATCTTTAGGGTAAATACCCAGTAGTGCAATTGCTGGGTCGTAGGGTAGCTCTATTTTCAAGTTTTTGAGGAACCTCCATACTGTTCCCAGGGTGGCTGCACCAGTTTGTATCCCTCCCAACAGTGTAGGAAGGGTCCCCTTTCTCTGCATCCACGCCAACATCTGCTGTTTCCTGAGTTGTTAATTGTCACCATTCTGACAGGTGTGAGGTGGTATCTCATTGTGGTTTTGATTTGTATTTCCCAGATGATGAGTGATGCTGAGCATCTTTTCACGTATCTGATAGCCGTCTGTATGTCTTCTTTGGAAAAATGTCTCCTCATGTCTTCTACCTATTTCTTGACTGGATCCTTTGTTCTTTGGGTGTTGAGTTTGGTAAGTACTTTATAGACTTTGGATGTTAACCCTTTATCAGATAGGTCATTTATAATTCTCTTCTTCCATTCCATAGGCTGCCTTTTAGTGTTGTTGATTGTTTTTTTCACAGTGCAGAAGCACTGAAGAAGTCCCAATAGTTCATTTTTGTTTTCGTTTCCCTCACCTCTAGAGACATGTCTAGTAAGAAGTTGCTGAGGCTGAGGTCACGGTTCCTGCCTGTGTTCTCCTCTAGGATTTTGATGGTTTTCTGTCTCACAGTTAGGTCTTTCATCCATTTTGAATTTATTTTTGTGTGTGGTGTAAGAAAGTGGTCCAGTTTCATTCTTCCGCATGTCGCTGTCCAGTTTTCTTCAACATCATTTGTTGAAGAGACTGTCTTTTTCTCCATTGGATATGCTTTTCTGCTTTGTCAAAGATTAGTTGACTATAGAGTTGAGGGTCCATTTCTGGGCTCTCTATTCTGTTCCAGTGATCTATGTGTCAGTTTTTGGGCCAGTACCATACTGTCTTGATGATGACAGCTTTGTAATAGAGCTTGAAGTCTGGGATTGTGATGTCTTCAGCTTTGCTTTTCTTTGTCAAGATTGCTCTGACTATCTGGGGTCTTTTGTGGCTCCATACAAATTTTAAGATTGTTTCTTTTTGCTCTGTGAAAAATGCTGGCAATATTTTGATTGCTTTAAGTGTGTAGACTGCTTTGTGTAGTCATGACCCAGTCATGTGCTCCACTTGTTGACCCAGGCAGACCCCCCCTAATGTTTCACAATTTTTTGTGTACATATTGTATACAACATGTGCTTTTAACTGTGGCAAAATACTTATAAGATTTATTGTTTTAACCATTGTCAAGTGTAGAGATCAGTGGCATTAAGTCCATTCACATTGTTGTGCAAGCAACTACCTGGTTCTAGAACTTTCCATCACCCCCAAAGAAAACTACACACTCTTTAAGCAGCCCCTCCCCACTCTCCTCTCCTCACTGTGTGCATATGTTTTAAAATTATCAGAAATAGGATAAAAGCAAACAAAAAAACCCCTGGAATCCTAAGGCAATCAGACGGGGCCTCTTGAGAATGAGAAACCTCATGGTCATTACCATCAACAACATTGCCATAAAGAGCAGGTCGCCACTTTTATGTGCTTTGCACATTCTGTGCAACAGGCACTTGACAACTATTGCCTCATTCGGCCCTCCTAACGCTAAGAAGTGTGCACTAACTATTCTGTCCTGCTTTTTCAGATGAGAAAACCTATGGGTTGGCTAAGCAGCGGCACTCCCAGTCACAGGGACAGCTGGTTTCCCTAGCAGGTCGCCGTTACCCATTGGTGGACAGTGCCCTTCTTTGCAGGCAAGGAGCATTTAAGGGCACAGAGCCCGCTTAGCATACTGTTGGCATTTGTGCAAATCACAGCTGTTGCATTTCAGTTGGGCAATCTCCCCTCCCCACCACCTCCCGCACCAGCTCTGCTGTTGGCCACTGCATGCACGCAGATCTGATCTTCTACCACATGGTGGGGAGGCCCTTATTGAGTTGGCCCACGCAGCCTGTTTGCAGCCTGTTTGCTGATCAGCATTTTCCGTCTCCGGCAAAATGGCAAGAGCAACTTTTAGCGTGTTTTCACGTGGGTCTCACAGAGCGACTCTGAGGATGGGCAAATGGGAGTAGAATGTCCTGCCAGATGAAGAAGGCATCATCGCGAAATGAGATGGATTGGATCAATCAATTCACATCAACTGATGACTTCAGTTGATTTGGGTGTTTTCTTATCGTTGACTTTTTTCTTGGTTTCTTAAAGTGAGTTTTCCTCCTGATTCAATTCACTTTAGATTCATTTAATTCAATCAGTCCAGCCCGGATGAGTGAACAGCCCAGAGTGCTGGTCTGGGCCCGCGCACGGCCGGGGAGCTGGGTGAGAGGAGTCTGCTCCTCGGCCCCACAGGCAGGCAGCTCTGTCAGGGCTAGTCTGAGGGTTTGGGATAGATCACTGTTTCTTCTCTGCCTTGTGTCCCTCCCACCCAATCACTCCCACGCCCCCCTCTGTATACAAAGAACCTCTGTGTCTCAAAAAAATCTAGAACCAGAGGGATGGTTGGAGGGTCTGCTGAACCTAGTGAGTGCATCGACCATCCGTGGCACACGAAGGTCCAGGTTGTTTTCCCAGAGCTTCAGCCAGGAGTTCCCCCGGCCCTTCCTTGTCCTCTGTCGGGGTATATAATCTCTGGAGTAATGGAGTTCTCCCCCATGTCTCATTGTGTGGAAAGGAAGCAGCTCCCATTTGGACCCTCCTGCTGCGGCCCGGCCACCCTCCAGGTGTAAGGCAGACAAGGAGGGTCCTGGATGGGGCCTGCCCTGCACTTCTGGGATGAACAGTGGCTTTCCACCCTCTTCTACTTTATCATGTCACCCACCCTGCCCCACCACCCGCTCTGGGGGCGAGGGATGGAGAGAGGGAGGGAGGCAACTGGGGCCTTGCCGATGATACCCAAGGGCAAGCTTGCGGGTTAGGAAATATGCAACAGATTCTCAGCCTCACTGTTAGCAAACACTGCTCTCCACCACTTGGCAGGGTTATCACTTATGGAGACTTTTGCCTGGATGATAAGGTTCCTAGGGAGACACAGCTTATTAGGCCAGGGGTGCTGTCTTCCCTAAGAGTGCTTGTAGAAAGACCCTTCAGCAAAGTCCAAACAGAGCACGATGCAAATACCAAGCTCAGAGGGTCTTCACCCAACCCACCCCCATCACAGTGGCGCTCACACAAGATCTGTGGGGCCACAGGACAGTGGGGACTCTGCCCAGGGGACCAGGTGGGTATGGAATTATGCAGAGTGGGGCTGTTCTCCTCCTGCAGGGATGGGGACTTCCACTGTCCAGCATGGCCGCTCCAGCACTTGACCGCAAACTCCACGTGCAGAGCCTGGCATGTCACACAGGGGAGACAGGGCATGTTTGCTGAATGAATGAATGAACCAGCCAGGAAGCAATTGCCTCCAGGGACCTGAACTGCTCTACTGTTTCAAAGAAGGGATTGGGTCCTTCTAATTGATCTTTGCTCTATGGGATCCCTGTTGTGGATGACATTCACCCACCCATAGAAATCCTTTCCCCCATCTACCCGCCAATTTGGATCTGCTTTACACCTGTGCCCACTAGGCCCCAGCGCACCACCTAACCCACAGCCTCTGCCTAGTTCCCTCCATGCTGACCCCTCGTGGACTTTCCTGCAAATCTCCTTCTCAAGAGCACTTGTTCTTTTCTCTATTCAACTCCATCCAGATGATACAGGTGACCCCTGTGACCCTGCTTCCTTCTGTTCATAAAACATGTTGTTCTTCAGAAATTAAACTGCTGCTTGCTTGTATCACCCTTATAATGACAAGAACACATGTCCATTAGTAAGACCAGTTTTTAGTGTGGATCATGACAAACAATTTGAGAGAAAACCTCCCATAAGCTTATAGCACAGACACTTCCCTCTTGTGAGGGCTCTTCATTTGCTACCACCACGCATCCTGGACTGCCTGCTTCCTGCCCCAGCTGGGGGCTGAGCCAGTCTGCGATGGGCAGGAATGGAAAGATGTAGAGAAAGCAGGACACGTATTTGTGGTGTGTTGTGATTCCTGGTTGCTGAAGTGCTCTCTTTTATTGTTATTTTATTTTTTCAGTGTTCTAGGATTCATCGTTTATGCACCATTCCCAGTGCTCCGTGCAATACGTGCATCTTTCATCACCATTTGGCTCTTATTTATTGAGCAACTACGATAGGCCAGACAATGAGGACGTGTTACAAACCCCACATCAGTCCCAGGAGGTAGGCATTATCATGCCCGATGTCTAGGTGAGAGAAGGGACCCTCACATGTTCATCCTGGTCTGAGCCTCCTGCACTCCTGGGGCAGGGTATTTGGATATTCCAGCCTGTGCACCTTCTTAGCTCCACAGGCAAGAACAGATGAATCAGCCACAGGAGCTGCTGCTCTAGGGCTAAGAGAAGGCAGCATCTCCTTGCAGTGGGGTCCAGGAGGGAAATGCTTGCTGAAGGGGTAAGCATGCTGCCATAGATAACAGACCTATTTTTGCAGGAAGAGGCTCGGATGTCTGAAGCAGGGAGAGGGAGTCTTCTTGCAAAGACACAGGGTCTTCATCTGCTTGGCTGCTATAACAAAATGCCCCAGCCTGGGTGGCTTGAACAGTGCCAGAGGCAGGGAGGTCCAAGTTCGAGGTCCCAGCAAGAGCCTGTTTCCTGTCTTCCTGCTGTCCTCCCATGTAAGGCACAGAGCAAGCTCTCCTGTCTTCTCTTACAAGGATCTTAATCCCATCATGAGGCCCCACCCTCACCACCTCAGCTACCCCTGGTCACTTCCCAAAAGCCCTCCAGCACCATCACAGTGGGGGTCACTCAGAGGGCCAGTGTCCACACTGCTTTGCTCCTTCTGCATTTCCCCAGACGTGCAGTGATGTGCTGGCTCTCAGGGACAGTCAGAGCAGATTTTCTTTGGCGATGAACACATTGCTGCAGTGTAGCTGCCAGCGCCAGGAAGGGCCCCCCTGCCCACCCAGATGGTGCCCCTGCCCTTTGGAGGAGGGGCAGGTCTGCATTAGGGGGCTCGGGGTGGCCCTAGAAGGCTGCCTGCCCACTGGGACGCCTCTCATCTTACCTGGGATTTTAGTAAATGGCCTATTTGTGCTCTCTCTCTCTAAAGGGAATTGGAGGTGAAGGGCACAATTTTATAAATAAGAAATTAACTGTGGGTGGCTTAAACATGACTTTTGATGATGGAGATCATGATGGCAGAGCCACTTCAATTTAAAGTTTTTTTTTTCCTTCTGAAAAGAAATTCCTCTTTGGAGAAGAGACAGGAGAGGAGGGGAGGGATGGAAAGGAGAGGGGAGGGTACTGGCTCACTGTCTCAGAGACCACAAGCTGTTGTGGGAGAGACTAGGAAGTTCTAGCAGGTTCCAGTCATCAGAGCGGTTGCAGGGGCAGCCTTGGGTTCTGAGCACACAATCCACTCAGGCCTGAAGGGAGCACGCGCCACACACACACCGCCCCCCCCCCACCGTGGGCCTCCAAGGAGCAGCAGAGCAGGAGTGCATTTACTCTGTGCTTAGGGCAGCCCAGATCCCTCTCCCAGGAAGCCTGGCAGGGCTCCGGACCCACATGCCAGTGTCCTTCCTGCTAGGACCCCTCACGCCACTCTAGTGGGGGCAGGGCGCACCTCTGGGCTTAACTCATCTCCTGCCAGAAGGGACGCACCCCAGGCCCCTGTCTTAACAGTACTGCTGACACTCACCCAGTGCCCACGGTGAAGGTGGGTAAAGCCTACCTGACTGATTAGTGGGTCTACTGGCCCCGGGACACAAGCGACTCAGCATCTGTGCAAACCCTCCTATCTGTGTGTTCCCCAGGCCCTGCTTTTCTCTGACCTTCTGTGGCCAGCTGGTTCTCCTGGCTGTGTTGGGTTTTGTAGCGTCCTGTTGAATGTCAGGCCCAGCCCACGGGCCCTTGTGCTGTCTGGCCCTGGAGTCTGGCAAGGCCCTGTATACCATCATCATCACTCATACTATATAAGAGGCTCTATCCGGGGGGTGGGGCCTGTGGGCACCTTGCCCTCAGTGAGAGGGGCCATGGGGAAGATGCTTCTGTGTATTAGCTGAACTCAGCACAGACCTGGGAAGGGAAATGAGCTCTCTGGTCACAGGATAGGTGGCCACCCACAGCGGAGGGGCCCTGACAGCATCCAAAGTGTCCACAGGCACTGCTTTGTATCAACTTCCAGCCCCTAGGTCGGTCTGGTATGGAAACTGAGGCCCAGAGGTCCCCAGGGTCAACACCATCCAAAGACCCTGCTATGGACATGGAAATTCCCAGGGTACCCCATCTTGGAGAAGAAGCTGATGGGTGGGCCTTCAGCCCTTCCCTGAAGAGGTTTCAGTAGTCACCCCCGTTGACCAGTACAGCATCAGGTTGTTTCAACACATCTTCAGAACCCCCACGGGGCCGATAGCACGCAGACGAGATGCCAGCTGTACTGGGTGGAATGGCACCTTCAAGAACGTATGTCTACCTGGAACCCCAGAATGTGACCTCATCGGGAAGTAGGGTCTTTGCAGATGTAGTTGTTTGACGGCCACGATGAGGTCGCCCTTGATTAAGGGGGGCCCTAAGTCCAGTGAGCGTGCCTCTAAGAACCAGGGAGAAGACACAAGGCAGAGGACAGGTGCGGGAAGCAGGGATGTGGTCACAAGCCAAGCAAGGCCTGGGCCACCAGGAAGTGGTAGAGGCAAGAAGGATTCTCCCCTAGGGCCTCCAGGGGGAAGCTGCTGGACCCCAGGCCTGTGAGAGAATAGATTTCCCGGGTTTTAAGTCCCCAGTGTGTGGTGATTTGTCATGGAAGCCCTGGGACACTCCTCTTGCAGCCTTGTCCAGATGCCTTGAAGCAACCGTGGCCCTTGTCCAGCTGCCTAGAGGCACTCCCCTCCCCCTAAGGGACCCTCCATGACATGATTCCTGACATGCCAAAAACTCTGGGATGTTCCCCTCTCCCAGAGGTGTCCTTTCCGATGCTCCTCCCCGTCGAGCTGGGTTCCCATGCTGGTGTCACACGACTGGACCCTGAAAATACCTTTAGGAGTGAAGGACCTCAGGAGAACTGATATATCCCTGGGGGGGGGCATTTTGGATCTACTTTTTTATTTGTTTTGGGTTTGTTTTTTGGTTTTTGTTTGTTTGAATTTTTTTATTGTGGTAAGATATACATAACAAAATTTATAACTTTAACCATTTTTAAGTGCACAGTACAGTGGCATTGAGTACATTCTCTTTTGTTGCATATCCATCCATCCGTCTCCAGAATGTCGTCATCATCCCAAACTGAAATTCTGTCCCCATTAAACACGAACGCCGTGTTCCACTCCTGCATCCCCTCGAAATCTCTATTCTGCCTCTGTTCTCTGTGACTCTGATAAACCCAGGGACTTCTGTAAGTGGAGTCACATAGAATTTGTCTTTTTGTGACTGGCCAATTCCATGTAACATGTTTTTGAGGCCCGTCCATGTTGTAGCAAGTGTCAGACCGCCCATCCTTTTTATGGCTGGACGATATTCCACTGTGTGGCTAGACCGCATTTTGTTTATCCGTTCCTCTGTAAATGAACACTGGGTTTTATGTCACATTTGAAGATGAGAATCATATAATTAGCCACGTTCCCTGTTTGGCTGCCTGCAAGTTCAGAAAACCACAGCAACCAATTGCACCCAAAACCATAAGATACCTAGGAATAAACGTAACCAAAGAGGCAAAGAATCTGTATTCAGAGAACTATAAAGTACTCATGAAAGAAATTGAGGAAGACACAAAGAAGTGGAAAAACATTCCATGTTTATGGATGGGTAGGATAAATACTGTGAAAATGTCTAGGCTACCTAGAGCAATCTACACATTTAATGCAATCCCCATCAAAATACCAGCAACTTATTTCAAAGAAATGGAACAAATAATCCTAAAATTTATATGGAACCAGAAAAGACCCCGAATAGCCAAAGGAATGTTGAAAAAAAAAATCAAAGTTGGCAGCATCACAATTCCAGATTTCAAGCTCTATTACAAAGCTGTCATCATCAAAACAGTATGGTAGTGGCACAAAAACAGACACATAGATCAGTGGAACAGAATAGAGACCCCAGAAATGGACCCTCAACTCTATGGTCAACTAATCTTCGACAAAGCAGGAAAGAATGTCCAGTGGGAAAAAGACAGTCTCTTCAACAAATGGTGCTGGAAAAACTGGTCACCCCCATGCAGAAAAATGAAACTGGATCATTTCCTTACACCACACACAAAAATAGACTCAAAATGGATAAAAGACCTCAATGTGAGAAAGGAATCCATCAAAATCCACGAGGAGAACACAGGCAGCAACCTCTTCGACCTCAACCGCAGCAACTTCTTCCTAGGAACATCACCAAAGGCGAGGGAAGCAAGGGCAAAAATGAACTATTGGGACTTCATCAAGATTAAAAGCTTTTGCACAGCAAAGGAAACAGTCAACAAAACCAAAAGACAACTGACAGAATGGGAGAAGATATTTGCAAATGACATATCAGATAAAGGGCTAGTATCCAAAATCTATAAAGAGCTTCTCAAACTCAACACCCATAAAACAAATAACCCAGTCAAGAAATGGGCAGAAGACATGAACAGACATTTCTCCAAAGAAGACATCCAAATGGCCAACAGACACATGAGAAAGTGCTCAACATCACTCGGCATCAGAGAAATACAAATTAAAACCACAGCGAGATACCACCTTACACCAGTCAGAATGGCTAAAATCAACAAGTCAGGAAATGACAGATGTTGGCGAGGTTGCGGAGAAAGGGGAACCCTCCTACACTGTTGGTGGGAATGCAAACTGGTGCAGCCACTCTGGAAAACAGTATGGAGATTCCTCAAAAAGTTGAAAATGGAGCTACCCTACGACCCAGCAATCGCACTACTGGGTATTTATCCTAAAGACACAAAGGTAGTGTTCCTCAGGGGCACGTGCACCCGAATGTTTATAGCAGCAATGTCCACAATAGCCAAACTATGGAAAGAACCTAGATGTCCATCAACAGATGAATGGATAAAGAAGATGTGGTATATATATACAATGGAATATTATGCAGCTATCAAAAGAAACGAAATCTTGCCATTCGCAACGACATGGATGGAACTGGAGGGTATTATGCTGAGCGAAATAAGTCAATCAGAGAAAGACAATTATCATATGATCTCTCTGATATGAGGAACTTGAGGGGCAGGGTGGGGGGTTGTGGGGGGTAGGGAGGGAAAAATAATGAAACAAGATGGGATGGGGAAGGACACAAACCATAAGAGACTCTTAATCTCACAAAACAAACTGAGGGTTACTGGGGGGTGGGAGGGTAGGGATAGGGTGGATGGGTTATGGACATTGGGGATGGTTTGTGCTTTGGTGAGTGCTGTGAAAGATGTAAGCCTGATGATTCACAGACCTGTACCCCTTGGGCAAAGAATAAAAATAAAATTTTAAAAAAAATAATTACAACAATGACTTTCATTAGGAGTGGGGCCCCTAATGAGGACAAGGTGTGGGCAGACAGGCTTCCGCGGTTGGTCAATGCTGGACGAATATTCAGTTCAACAGACAGGCATGTTGGAGTGAGGTTCACAACTCTGCCTGACCTGGAGGACATCTAATTTACAAAAACACGAGAACAGAGCTAAGGTTCACAGGGAAGATGCCCAGTGAGGCTCGTTAGACAGCTGTCCCCTTTCCTGGCTTTCTGTGGTCCCCAACTGCTAGCTCAGACTCGCTCTCGAGGGACTGGCACCTCTGGGCTGTCCTCCCTTTGCCCCTTTTCCAAGCAACACGTGACTGGCTGCAATGCTCCGTGCCCTGGCTCCACCATCCGTGGACTCCTACATGAAAGTTTCCTGCCCAATCGATCCAGGTCCCATCAGGACATGGCCACCGCCCAGGTTCCCATGCCAGGGTCACTGCCAACTCAGTGAGTGGAACAGAGGACCGGAGGTTGGTTGCCACCCTGAGAAACTCAGCCCCAGCACTCCCAATGGTGCTGATGGGGATCCAGCACCCTAGGCTCAGAGACTTGGCAAACTTGCTCTCCCCACTCCTCCCTGGTATTCTCCCCGAATTGTCCCTGTGGCTTCTACCCACATTCCCTCCTCAAGGCCTCTTGCATGACACCACACTCAAGCTCTCAAGTCACTTGGGGAAGGCCCCCTCTTCGTCCCAGAGCTGTGCACACCTCTGCACCGACCCTCTGTGAATCCGGCCTCAACATTGTATCACAGACCGGACCCTATCAGACACCTCAGCAGCCACCTGCAGGCCCAGAAAGGTCCAGACCCTTAACCTGGTGGCTGTTCACACTGGGTGCCAACCTGTCTTGTAGTCCCATATCCCCCTCCCCCCCAGCTCCCCTATCACGGGTTTACCCTTGGGCCAAATAGAGCTTCCTGTGGTTCCCTAAGAAGCTTGTTCATGCTTCTGGATCTTTCCTTGTCCTTGCTGGAAAAGACTTACCCCTCTCTTTCCACCAACAAACTCATTCAACCAAATTATCACGTAGCCTTTGTCAGCCTTGTCTTTCTCAGCAGGATGTGGGACTGTTAACTGAACCCTCACTCCTCTCTGAGCAGCCCCTGGCCTGCACGGGACACCCACACCTGATTCCCCTCCTGCCGCTCCAGCCCTTCCTAAACAAACCATCCCCTTTGCAGCTTCAGCTTCCTCCAGGGGGTGATGGAATATCCAGGCTCCTAGGGATCAATCCTGGCCTTTCTCTTCTCCAACCCAACATACCCAAGGCTCAGGGTTCTCCCAGAAAGTCGGTCCTGTGTCAGTGGTTCCCATTTCGGTACATAGAGCCCTCACCCATGCAAGTGGACAAAACCTCATGCCCCATCGTCCAACCCGTCACCGATTCTGTCGGTTTGACCTCTAGAGTGCGTCTGCAGTTCATCTACTTGTCGCCACCTTGTGCCATATGCCACCTGCCCCGCTAAGGCACATACTTCTCACCTGGATCAAGTCCCAAGTGGTCTCCTACATCCACTCAGGCTCCCACAAGTCTTCTCTCCATTTAACAGCCAGGGAGACATTTTCATGATGCAATTCTGATCATGCTCCCTCCTGCCCATTAACACACTTCCATTGCTTCTTGGAGAGGCTTGCCCTGGCATCCCATGGGGTCTGGCCTTGCCCAACCCTGCACCTGCTCCTGTCTCCATTCCCATGTGGGCCCCAGCCACAGGAACTTTGCATCTGCCCTTCCTTCTGCCTGCAGCACTGTCTTGCTGAAGGCCCTTCGCTTCCAGACAGTGGTCTATCCTCTGACCTCAGGCTAATCACCATGGTACCACACAGGATTTCTTCTACTATCAAAGCATCATGGACCCCAGCCCTTTGGCCCTCTGTGGTTCTCTCTTCCCCTTCTCCCTAGTTAGGGCATCTTCACTCCACTCCTTCATCCCAGGGTATTGTTTTGTCTTAGGCAACATAAGACGAGAATGTACAGACAGCCACACAAAGCTATAATTCAGATCCTCTGGCTCCACAGACTGAAGACATGCCCTGGGTTCACATGCATTTTGGGGGAGGTTGTGTTTGCAATAGGGGAAGGGAGAGCGCCTGTGGTCAGAGAACGGTGCTCTCCCCCAATTCCCCAGAGGTCCACATCCTAGCCCCTGAAACCTCTGACTATGTCAGGTTACATAGCCAAGGAGGATTATGGTAGCAGATGGAGTTAAGTTTGCTAATCAGTCAACCTTAAAATAGGAGGATTACCTTATATTACCCAGGTGGGCCCAGTGTAATCACAGGGTCCTTAAATGTGGAAGAGGGAGGCAGGTTCAGAGTAAGGAGGTTCAGTGTGAGAAAGATCCAGCCACTACCATCTTTGCAGGAGGAGGAGGGGCTGCAAGCCCAGGGATGTGGTGCCTCCAGAAGCTGGAAAAGTCCAGGAAGCAGACTCTCCCCAGAGCCTCCAGAAGGAGCCGTGCTGACACCTTGACTTGAGCCCAGTGAGACCCACTCAGACTTCTGACCTCCCAAACTGCGAGGTAACACATCTGTGTTGCTTTAAGTCACCACATTTGTTTGTTATAGCAGCAACTGGAAACTAATACACTCTTCTTAGGGGAGAGCCCCCAGTAGCACATGATCCTGGCTCTTTTTTCCATTTCCAGCCAATCTCTCTGGCGGTCTATCTGTCTGTCTCCCCTCACCCTTCTGGCCTTTACAAGCTTTAATGTGTACAGAGAATGAGACATTCATCCAACCTCCCCAGCTGACCAACCTGGCATGACACAAGAGGAATAGATTTACCAAGGGGAACTGAAGGTCTCAAAACCTCACAGTCCCCAAGCCCCCTTCTCAGGGCGCCTCCCTCACAGAGGGGAGGAGGGTTTTCTAAATCCCCTCCCTGGGGTGCCGGCCTGTGTGAGCCCACCCTGAGCCTTCTCCCACCTCTGTGGCTCTCTCTTGGAGCCTGGAGCTCTGCAAAGTTGCTCTTGGAGCCCCCCTGCTTCTCTGTATGGAGCCCCATGCTCCTGACCCCACTGAGGGGGTATAGTTTGGAAAAGGGAGCAAGGAAACCTGACAACAGAAGCCTGGGATGGCCCAAGTAGCACCTGGTGGCTGACAGATGCTTCAGAGGAGAACACCCCATCTCCTCTTGACCTCTTCCTGGTGCCTCCCAAAGAGGGGTTACAGCCAGTGGGGCCACATCTTCCTCCCTTAAGTATCCCTCTCCCCCTCTCCCACCCCAAAGCCAGAGGGAAGACACAGATTAATTCAACTTTTAATTACATTTACTTAACAAGATTATCCAGCTGAGGTTAAAAAGAGAAGTCTGCCTCCTAGATGAAAAAAAAAACCCCTCTATTTATATCCAGTATATACAGAACCAGAAATGAATATTTATTTATGGACCATTGAAGATTTAATGTTTAATTCATAGCCACTTTCTCTGGTAGAGGATCCAGGTACAATGTCAACATTTTTAACTAAATGAAAAAAAAATTTTTTTTGTCCCAAAGAAGGATACGTATTTGAAAAGCCAGATTTGAACCAATTAGCAAAGGTGGGGCAGTTTGTGTTCAGCTGGTGAGGCAGCCATTAGAGCCCAACAGCATGACCAAGCACAGGAGGTTCCTGGCTGTTTGTTGAGCACCTAGTATATGCCAGGCCCTGTCCCAGAAGATTAACACACGCCTACATCTTTAATTCTCCTAGCTATAGCAGGTGAGGTGGGGGCGGGGAGGGATGGGCTTATAGTCAAGGAAGCTCAGAAAGGTTGAACACCCTGCATGAGGTCACACAGCAGAAGTAAATGGATGAGGAGCCCACTTGTGGATCCACTTGAGTTCCCAAACCCAATCTCTTTCCTTTCTCCCCAGAGCCCCCCCCCCACTGAGCACAGGCTCAGGAAGGAGACTTGTGCGGAGCAGGTGTCAGGAATTTTGAGTCATCAATGGCTAAAGGAAGTGCCCCAGATGCCTGGGCTAGGGCATGCAGCTGTGCAAGGAGGACCAGATTCCTGTTGGGTCTCTAACACACAGGCCAATAGGCTCCTAGGAGTCATTCAATGAGGCTGAAGTTCATGAATGTATGACATTCCAGAAGGGGCTCAGGTGTCCTGATGTCAGGGAGCAGGGACCCTGAGGTCTGGAAAAGGCCAGCTGATGCCCAGGAGTGATCCCTCCTAGTTCACAGCCCTGCCTGTTGTTGGCGGTAGGTAAGGAGCATCGCATGCTCCCAGGAGCCCTCTGCCAAAGCAGCCCCCACCCAAAGGAGGCCCTGCCCAGCCAGGGACCGGACACTGATGACGCCACAAGAGATACTTGGGCTCCTACTGTTGTTTGGGGAAGTAAATTCACAGGGGCACAGTCCCTGCTCCCCCACCCTGCACTGCAGAGTGCTGTCCCCAGCAGCTGTACTCAGGGAGAGGCCATGTTAATTTAAACCAAGGATGAGAACAACAGGAAGACAGAAGCCCAAGGCCGGCATAAGTCAGCAGCTTTAATGGGGTGCTCTCTCTTCCCCGGCAGTCGCATCTCCTGGGGATCTCTGGAAGATGATGAGTCAGCACCAGGAGAAGCAAGGGGCACAGCAGTTCAGCAGCCAGCACTCGGCTTGGCCTCAAGGCCTGCAAGTTTCCATCCTGGGGGTACCATGGCTTGGGGGCAGTGTCCCCGCATTTCTCTCTCCCCCGTCCTGCTCTTCCCCCAGAGAACCAGGGATGGGAAGACCCTCCTGAGCATCCCGGGGAGAGGGGTGTCCTGGGTTTGGCACTGAGGCCCAACCAAGCCTGAGACATTCATCTTCTGCTTTGGGCCAGGGCTACTGCACGCTCCGCTGCCAGAGCCACGGATGAGTTCCGCTGCCCTCCAGCTGTTGCCTGGGCTCTTCCAACCTGGGAGGCCCAGGCCCTGCCACCCTGCGGACTCTGGTCACGTGTCTTAGCAGTTTAGGAAGCTATCTTCCAATGCATCAACTTCCATGGTCCAGAGGAAAGGGGTTTGCTGATGGACCAGCAGTTGGGCTCCATTTTAACCAACTCCACTCTCCCAAGGGATGCCCCCCACCTTCCTCAACCTTCATTTGCTGTTGGGGTCACAGACATATCAGACCTGCTCTTCCCTGCAGGGAGTCAGGCACAATTCTCTGGAGCTTCTATCCCCATAAACTGACCCTTCATTTCTCATGCAAATCCACTTTAATGGCAAAGCTAAATCATGAAAAGGAAATATTAAAATTTAAAAAAAATCCCTACACAAAGCAAGTTTACTTGTGCTGGCCACCAGCTCCTAGAGCCAAGGCACAGAGCCAGGATGGCACCATGCTACTTACTAAAAGCATGAGTGTCACTAAATCAATAATTCTTTAATTGATCGACAATCAATAATTTCTTTAATAAGTACTTTGAAAGATAATTGCACTGATTGCAAACCTGCTCCATTTACTCCGACCTGTTATAGTCCTTAACGTAAATCACAGAACCATCGCTGTGGGAAGGAGAAAGTCTTTAGGTGGAAGACACTGTGTCACCCCCCTCCACTCCTCCTAAGAAAGAGAAAGAAGTTCTGGGGAGGGCACACTGGAGAAATGTGGGAACCAATGGGTTCCGTCCCTCCTTCTGTCCAGCACCACACCTCCAACCTGAGGGGTGATTTGCTTCCTTCCACTGTGAGAGGGGAATCATCAGGAAACCAAAACACAGCAACACCCCCATGCAGGATGTCATTTTCAGCTCATGCTGAACAGGTGAAAACCTGAAGGTCCCCATTGTGGCCACACCAGCCTGCAAACCAGAGACTGGAAAGACACTCCAGCTAGCAGGGGCTGTGGCATTAGGCATGCTGAACTGCATGAACCACCAGCAGAGCCCTCTGGTCATCATCAACTGGGGGGGGGGTTGACTGAAGGGCCAGAGAACCCAGGGGATCAGTGAAAGAGATCCAAGTTCTCCTCATTGGTCCCTGGCTATTCTTTGGGAAAGAAAAGCACGGAGGGCACACTTTTCAGCTTCTTACATTGAAGAGTTCCGAATCCTCTTTTTTCTCTTTCTGTTTTCTCATCTTACTGAAAATAGATTCCAGTTCCTCACCGTAAGTCCAAGATTGCTTCTTGGCATTTTCAGGGAGAACCCATATCATTTAGAGATTATGCAGAAGAACCTACATTTGCTTTGTGGCTTGGCGCTGGGCTGGTCCAACTCTCAGAGTGGACCTGGTGCGGGGAGCGCTGTGCCTACAGGCAAAAGTGAAGCACTGGGAACGGCCGGCAGTGGCACTCCCTCATTGAGGGAGAACCCAGAATTGTACCCCTGAGCCTCACACCCCATTCATCCATCCTGTACTGAGGCAAAAGCAGAAGGTAGAATCTCGCTCACTCAAAACCATCGGGTAGGTAGCTACAGACTGCCATCAGCACTGGTGCCATTCTGATGCCACATTCACTGGCCATCAAGAATGTGCTAGGCCTTGGGGTGCCTGGGTGGCTCAGTGGGTTAAGCCTCTGCCTTCGGCTCACGTCATGATCCCAGGGTCCTGGGATCGAACCCCACATCGGGCTCTCTGCTCAACAGAGAGCCTGCTTCCCCCTCTCTCTCTGCCTGCCTATCTGCCTACTTGTGATCTCTCTCTGTGTCAAATAAATAAATAAAAATCTTAAAAAAAAATAATGTGCTAGGCCAGGGGCACCTGGGTGGCTCAGTGGGTTAATCCTCTGCCTTCGGCTCAAGTCATGATCTCAGGGTCCTGGGATCGAGCCCCACATCGGGCTCTCCGCTCAGCAGAGGGCCTGCTTCCCCTATCCTCTCTGCCTGCCTCTCTGCCTACTTGTGATCTCTCTCTCTCTGTCAAATAAATAAATAAATCTTTAAAAAAAAAGAATGTCCTAGGCCAGCCCTGGCTCACTGGGGTCACTGTGGAAATGGGACATAATTTTCCTAATCTGGAATGATGCCAGGAGACCTCAGGGGCAGATTCCAGACAGATTAAAAGCAGCTACAGGTTCTGGGTGCCAAGAGGGATGGGAGGGGGTCCAAGTTCTTCTCAGTTGTACCAAGCAGGAGATGGGCAAACCCTTTGAGTGGTGAGGGTGTGGCACCCCAGGGCTATGGAAGGTGACACTGTGGCTTCCTAGCGGACTCCCACCTGCTCCTCCTGCACTGTTGGCTACACAGACGGTAACATGGATTACCTTGAATTTGAGAAGACTATCTGAACCTACCTTGGAGGCAGGGGAATGGCTGAATGCCATGTTCAAAGACACAGTTCCAGCCCCAAAGACCCACATTCCTGGCTCTGTGCTTGAGGGAGGGCTGCTCTTTCTGAGGCCACAGCTGGCTTTGTAGTTCTACTTCCAAGACTAGCTCAAACCCAGAAATGTCAAAATTTTCTTTCCATTGTAAATTCTGCACATCAGGCTAAAGTGTGTATGGGAGCAAAGAGAGCAGGGCAGGCACGTATGCCAAATGCCATTTTTCTGTGATTGCACTTTCCTCTCCCCTGAGATACCGACCTGATACCCAGAGTGAGCTGAAGACACAGCCCGATATCTTCAGACTGTACCCCAGGGGCTGTGCTCTTCTTGGGTTGAGGACAGTGCAGGATGGGGTAGGCACAGCGCCCTTCCTGAGTGGAATCCACCAGGAAGGACCTGCTACTGTGTGGTGAGGGGATGTTCTGGGTACCCACCCCCCCTGGGTCGAGGGCACCTGCCCGCACACAGAGGCATATGGGAGAGGTATCAGCAGGGGAGGGGCTGTCATCTAGAAAGAGCTTCTCCTATTTTTCTGAGAAGCAGATAGGTTGCAAAAAAGTATCATTTGGGAGGCAATTCATGGAGGAAGGGGAATAGCAGAACTTTTAGGGGCCAGGGAGAGAGGCTGACTTGCAACCTGGAGGGGAATGCTCAGCTGCCATGGGAGGGGCTGAAAGCGGTAGAGCAGGGACATGCCAGACATTTCCCTGGGCTGGACTGGTGACCCTATTCTCCCCAGGAGCTGAGGAGAGGCCAGGACCTAGGTGCAGCCATGAGCCTGGTGATGCTCTGACCACACAGGTCCAAAGTGCCCCCTGGAGATGTGATCTCAATCCTAGACAATCTGCGCACACTGGCAGCAGGGAATCTATTAAGAACCCAGCTCTACTGGGTGTGGTGCATAAACAGTGAATCTTGGAACACTGAAAAAAAAGTAAATTAAATTAAGATGTTAAAAAAAAAGAAAAGAAAAAAAGAGCCCAGCTCTGATGGCTCCACACACATCAGTCTGGGCCATCCAGGACCTTTCTTGCAGCCTGACAACTCTGCAGGTGCAGCAGCCCCAAGCTGAGGCCAAAGGTCAACAGGGCAGGTGACCTGAGTGGCCACAGGCTTCAGGAAGGGAGAGCAAGCCTTCCAAACTGAGCAGCCCTGGGGCTGACTCACAAGGGCTTTGGCTGATAGCTGCCAGCTTCAAGGAGCTCATTCGCAGGAGGAAGGCTACCAGCAGCACAAGTAGCTGCTAGAGGTGGTGAGGGGAGCCAGGAGGATTACCTCGACCTCAACCCTTTGGCTGAATTGTGAGTGTCAGAGGCTGGGAAATGAGCAAGCATGAGAGATAGACCCATCGCCCATCCTGTCCCTGCCAGGGTGGGCGCACCTTCAGAGAGTCAACCTGGGCCTGAGAGCAGGGCACCCACTGGGTCTGCTCTCTGGGTGGAGCTCCAAAGCAAGAACCAGAAGGGCGGGCTTGAATCAAGGCTCTGCCACGTCAGGCTGCAAGACCCTGAGCAAATACCCTAGCCTTCCTGCACCTCGTTTGTGGGCCCATATGTAGGGGCCCATAGCATACCCCTGGACTCAGTGCTGATCCAAGGTTTTTCCCTAGTCAGCTCTCGAGGCACCCTCTGGGAGACCCTATGAGGTGGGTCTGAGCATCATCCCCATTTTACAGATGGGGAAATTGAGTAAAAGATAGGTGATGGGCACCTGGACTCTGAGCCCCTTCCTGCCATTATCTGCCAGGAGACGTGGAGGAGGTGGAGTCCTTTGCATGGCAGAACACCATGGGAACCCTGGGAACCCCTCTCACCCTGTCTCACTGATGTTTGCCGAAACCCCTCCCCTGCCACCCTCAGCAAGGCCTGGCCCAATCCACATGCCACCTTGTTTAATCACCAGATAAGGATGTGCAGGGAAGAGAGTCAGAGTGTGACCCCATTTGTCCAGCCGGAATGCCCCTCACTCCTTCCCAACCACAGCCCAGATTCAGCCCTTTTGGGGGGGTCCCACTCCTCTACTGAAGCTCTGCTTCTTATGGGGGAGCCCACCCCAGAAAGTGGGCCCAACATGTCTGGTGTCCCACACCCCCCACAATAGATCGAGTGCAGTCTGAGGCCTCAGCTTCCACATGCCCTGTATCCCTTATAGAACCCACACATGGGGCCCTGCTCTTCCCTCAGCATCTCAGAGCTAGGACCCCTGGGAGGGAAGAATGTGGGCCCACGGTGGGTGCTAAACAGAGTCAGCGATTCCCAGAGGCTGCTTCTAAAAGTGAGAGGTCAACTGGTGGCCAGGTCTGAGACCCTGACTCCAAAGGGACCACTGTCTGCCAAGGCCAAACCTAGCACCTCAAGGGCCAGGCCTCTGCCCAGAGGGGCTTGATCACGTTGGGCCTGTGATGGAGGACGCAGCAAAGCTGGAGCCAGCTTTCCATCATCTGGACCTGAGGGGTATCCATATGCCCTGACCACTGGGAAGAGGAGAAATGGCTAGCGGGGTGACCAAGTAGAGAAAACCAGGATGTAAGAGAGATTTCCAGTCTGCCTCATAGATTCATGCTCAGAATAAACCTCAGAGTCCTTCTCCAGCTCTGAAGCCCCACCTGCTCTGGTCTGCTCACCCCCAGACCTCACCACGCTCCTACTCGTTCCACAGGCAGCACTGGCCTTCTTGCTGGCTGTGGAGCTCTCCAGGCACACACTTCCCCAGGGCCTTTGTACTTGCTCCAGCTTTGCCCCTTCCCAGCCAAACCCCATTTCCCTGAGGTCTTTGGTCAAATACATTTTCTCACCTGGATTAAAATCACAGTTCACCGCCCCGCCCCCCCCACACCCCTCCCATCCCCACTCCATGGCTCTTAGCTCCTGCAGGCACAATGCAGCTTATTTGTATTTCTGTTGATTGTCCTTCCCCCCTCCCCAGCGTAATGTAAGCTCCATGAGAGACTTTTATCTGTTTTGTTCACCGATGTGGACACTTATGTGTCTCTAGAATCCAAGACAGGGCCTGGTTCAAAGCCTGGTTTGATTAATCCAAGACAGGGCCTGGTTCACACCATAAATATGTTCGAGTAGATGAAGGAGGAAGCACAAGCACCCGTGAAATAATAAGCACAAAATCCCTCCCTCCCTCCCTCCCTGAGGCTTCCCATGATCTGAGTCTGCTGAGCTCCCACAGTAGCTGCAGGTGGGACCCCAGAGAGGAAGGACACCTGTGGCTGGCCCCACGCACAGACAAGGGGGGCGGGGGCACAGTTCCTTGTCTTGGCTCTCTGCTGCAAGTGTGTACGGGCCCTTGTACATTTCTCTCTGAATCCCACCTAGGCTGTTCTCTGAATGAAAATCAATGGGAAGATCTCATTTAATCACACGGGAGGAGGATTGATCAGGTCCTAAATTAGGCCAGTGCCACTGTCTGCTCAGAGGATAGGACCCCTTAATCATGGTTTCATTCTTGAGAGGTGAACCACAGGCACAGTGGAAAGAGCTGTGCAGTTATAGGGAGGGCTATGGAGAGCAGCCCCCGGGTGGCATCTGAGCTGTGGGTGTCTGTCCAGGCCCGCTCTCCCCCCACAGTGCTGAAAGGTATCCCTGCATGGGGTATGACAGGCCAGGCCACAACTGCTTTAATAGAATCACTCTTCTCCTTCCCACTCGATGGAAACCAACCCATTTGCCTGTGGCCAGGAGCATGGGGGTAGTCCAGACAGAGAGATGTGCCTTCTAGACCTTGGCCACGAAGCACGTGCTCTAGGGGCCTTCTCCTCCCCTCGTTTCAGGTAGTCTGTCTGCTAAAGGAGCACACAAGCTGGACGGATGAATTTGACAGGTAAGGCTGATATAGGTAAACATCGACCACCACCCCCAAGAATTTGCCCTCACCTGTTCAAGATGGCTGTCACTTGGCTAAGTGGGCTCAGCACCTTCAGCCCAGGTCAGGTAACACATCCAGGGCTAATGAGGCATTCCAGAATCTGCAGTGCTCTGAGAAGTTCAGTAAAATCTCTCCTTCTCTGACCCACCCATATGGGTGCTGGGACTGTCCCCTGGCTGTGGAAGGCTTATGGTTCTGGACACGCTCAGGCCGGAGTGAGAACTGCAGCAAAGGGGAACGTTTTCATGATTTCTTCTCCAGTCCTTTCCCCCAGCACGGCATCTTGGAAGGTGGCCAGTACTTTTAAGGAGCAATCCAAGCGAAGGATGGTACTTGATAAGCGCTTTGTAAATTCTGTCGCACTTTGAATGTATGTTATTTGTTTGGGACACTGGAAAGGCACAGACTTTCTGCTGACACTGCGCCTTCTTTTCCAGTCAGGTGTTCACCTGCCACGGACGCCCGGCTGGAGAACCCTGCCCTGTGGCAGCTCCATTAGTAGCTGTCAGGAGAAGAGGCTGGAGGCAGGCAGAATGCTGCTCTGACTCTATGTGAGCTACCTACCATCTTCTTCTTTCTAGGCTGGCCAGGTAAGATAAGAGTCACCTGGATGGCAGTCCAAGCACTCTAAATGCCCCCCACACCCCCCTGCCAGGAAACATAGCCCCATGATATTTAGGACATTGCCAACTGCTGCCCGAATCCCCAGTGCCTAGAATGGAGCCTGGCACACAGCAGAGCCTGGTAAGTATTTGTTGGATGAATGTATGCACACACCCTAAAGGGGTGAATTATGTCCCCCACAAAGATATGTCCAAGTCCTAACCCCCAGGACCTGTGACCTTATAGTTGGAGAAAGCATCTTTGCAGATGGATTAAGTTACAGATCTGGAGTGAGATCATCCCGAATTTAGGGCGACTCTGAAATCTAATGACAGGGAAGGAGATTTGGGATACTGACACCTGGAGCCACCAGCAGCAGCTGGGACAAGCAGGAAGGATCCTCCCCTGTAGTCTTTGGAGTGAGTGCAGCCCTGCTGGCACTGTAATTTCAGACTTCAGGCCTCCAGACAGTGAGAGGATACTTTTCTGTTGTTTTAGGCCCCCTGGTTTATGGTCATCTGTTACCACAACCACAGGACACTTGCACACATGCTCTGGTCGGCAGCTTAAGCCTGTCAGGGCACCTTTTCTGTGTACTTTCCCGAGGTCACCCTACCTGGATCTTTCTGTCTTACTCTTGGGCCCTCAGTGAATGTGGGTACAGGTTATGGGCATCTCTGAGGACAGACGGGAGCTGCTACCTCCTTGTGGTTTCTTCTTGGCCGTGGCCCCTTTGGAGGAACCTACCCAGAAGGAGGTCTGGGGAAGGGCAGAGCATTAACCATTGGGTCGTCCCTGCTGCCCTGAGGGACCCTCAGCCCACAAGAAGGCAGATTTGTGGCAATGCACAAAAACACCACCAAACCTGCCCAGAAAGTAGCACACACTGCATCTGTCCAGAGCTGACTTTCGACCACCTGCCCAGCAGAGAGGGTGACCGAGCAGTGCTGGGGCAGTTCAGGGGGTGTGGGGACAGGAGCCATCCCGACTGGCATTTCAAAGGCTCAAAGGCAGATGGTAAACAGTTCTGAAGAACAAAACTCCTCACTGCCTCTTTGCCTGTGGAAATCCTCCTAAGGAAACTAGACTTCTTGAGGTCGCCCTTAAGGTTTTTTTTTAAGATTTTATTTATTTATTTGACAGAGAGAGAGATTACAAGTACGCAGAGAGGCAGGCAGAGAGAGAGAAGGAAGCAGACTCCCCGCTGAGCAGAGAGCCCGATGCAGGGCTCAATCCCGGGACCCTGAGATCATGACCTGAGCCGAAGGCACAGGCTTTAACCCACTGAGCCACCTGGGTGCCCCCAGAACGGCTTTTTCTAACAAGGCTCCTTACGGGTAACCTGGGAGGCGAAGCTCCCTATGCAAGCTTCTGTTGGCATGTCCTGCCCTCCCTCCTGCAAGTGATGACTTTCATCTCAATATGCAGAGTGGTCCATCATCCACCCACAGAAGCAGACCTGAGTTCAGCAAAGGAAGTCCCTGCGCACCGCCGTCCTGGCCCCTGTACTCCTTGTGGTGTGGGAACCTGGACAGCTGGCTGCCCCTCCTCCCTTGAAGACTTTCCAGCCCTTTAAGGAAGTGTCCTCACTGTCTTGGCCTGCCCAGCACCCTGTCTTTTTCTTTGGTTCTTATTGATCTGCTAAGTGGTCTCATCCAGGTGATGTCTGTTTTGGTGGGATCGTTCTGTGAGTGGAACCTTCCTGATACTTTTCTTGGGGGGATTATTTGGATCATCAGGAGTGGGATTACTTGGCTAAATTAGTGTAACAGGGACTGCCAGCCTGACCCGAAGGGGTTGCTGCTGGGTTGCGGTTCTGGCAAAGAGCCTCACAACCTTGGGATTTCCTGAGTGACAGAGGGTCTCTGTTATGCTAAAGGTGGTCCTCCAGGTAGCTTTAGGATAGGGGCAGGTCACCAACATTGTGATTGAATGGTTGGAAGCTCAGACCAGCCCAGGCTCCTGGATGGGGCTGGAGATTGAGTTCAATCAAGTGGCCAATGATTTAATCAATCGTGTCTACATAGTAAAACCCTCATACAAACTCTATGCCCCAAAGTTGGGGCAGTGTCCTGGTTGGTGAGCTCATGGATGTGACGAGACAGTGACATGTCTGATTCCATAGGGGGTGAGCATGGAAGCTCCCAGCTCCCTCCAGGATCTTCTCCTATGTACATCCCTTACAATAACACTAATTGTAAACATAGGGCTTTCTTCAGTCTATGAGACATTCTAGTGAATTACAGAACTAAAGGGTATTATGCTAAGCAAAATAGGCCAATCAGAGAATGACACCGATTACATGTTTTGGCTCATACGTGGAACTTAAGAAGCAAAACAGAGGACCATAGGGGGAAGGAGGGGGAAATAAGACGAAATCAGAGAGGGAGACAAACCATAACAGACTCTCAATCATAGGAAACAAACTGAGGGTTGTTGGAGGGGACGGGCATGGGGGGATGGGGTAACTGGGTGATGGGCATTAAGGAGGACACGTGATGTAATGAGCATGGAGTGTTTGTTATATGCAACTGATGAATCACTGACCTCTACCTCTGAAACCAATAATATACTATATGTTCATTAATTGAATTTAAATTTAAAAAAAAAAAGAACTGAGAGGTCATGGGTACTCCTGAATTTATAGATGGTCGGTCAGAAGTACCAGTGGTCTCTGAGACTTCTGGCTGGCATCTGTGGGGGATGGGCCCTAGGCCTGTGGGGTCCGTTGTTAACTCTGGGTGGTCAGCGCTGGAGCTGAAGTGCAGCCCGCCCACTGGGTGGACATGGGCACCACGTCAGAGCCATGTATCCCTGGGTCCGGGCCCCAGTGTTTGCTCTGAGTCTAGGGTGACATAGTTTGGGGCAAGTCGCTTAACCCCGTGGGCTTTCCTGTCTCATCCTCAGGCTGACAGGGTTGGGATAAACGACCCTTAAGGTATGTCTTGTGAAACACTGTAACCACCTGTTCTCCTGTCACTCTTGCAGGAAGCTGTCAGGGGCCCCTGCCTGGCTGTTCAGAACCTGGATACCACCATTCCTCTGGGAGAGCAAACCACTGAGCCATGGAGAAGCCCAGGAAAGGTCTAGGTATGGAGACCAGGTACTACCGAGTGCAGGCAAGGAGGAGAAGTTGAAACACCCGCGTGCAGGAGAGAACACGCGGCTCCAGCTTCCGTTTCTGATGGGATTTCCAGCGTCCTGTCCGCTGTCACCTCCATCTGCAGGCTTCACGTGCACACATCACAGATGCCCTCAGTCTCACGCCATGTCCCTCTTCTCTCCTCTAGCCCTACATTCATTCTCTCACTCTGTTCACGAAAGGCCCAGATTCTCCACACCAGCACCCAGGCTGGGGTGTGGATGCTCACAGTCACTGGGATTTTATTGGTCCTCCAGCCCAGCTCTGGCCAACCCACATCCCCTTTGTGATGATCCCAGTGCTTCCCAGCCCACTGTGCCTCTCCTCCCATCCTAGCCCCAGAGATTCCCCTTGTTGCAAATTTCTTCCCTGGGAATGACTGAGATTTGCCTCCCAGGATTTCCCCATGGTCCAAGCTCTTTGCTCTGGGCCACAGAGGTCAAGTTCAATCCCTTCCTCAGAGACAGACCTCCGGTCTTTCACCCCACTTGGGGTTGGCTGCTCACATTTCACATCCCAGCCTGTAGGGGTCAGCAGGTGTGTCTGGTCGTCCCCTGAGCTAGCTCCGCACCATAGCTCCCAGGCTGGGCCTCCTCCATCTTCATGGGAAAATGAAGCCAACTGCTCCTTTGTGACGCAACTATCAGGCTGCACCGCATTCCACGTCTCCTCCTTCTGAGTCTGCTCCCATCCTGGGCACTGGGCCACATGCATGGCCTGGCCGACTCCACGTGATGATCTATCAGATGGCCTCTCCCTCCTCACCTTCCCCTCCTTGTCCCTTTGCCT
The DNA here is from genome assembly GCA_002007465.1 of Ailurus styani. Classification (NCBI taxonomy): domain Eukaryota; kingdom Metazoa; phylum Chordata; class Mammalia; order Carnivora; family Ailuridae; genus Ailurus; species Ailurus styani. The sequence goes on along the minus strand of LNAC01001239.1, from coordinate 47,293 downwards.
CCTCCCCCCGCCATCAGCCTGTGAGGCCTGTCCCCACCTTGCTGCTTCCTGCTCCCTGCTCCCTAGCACTCTCTCCTCTCTTTCCAGCATTCCCCACCCATTCTTCTCATGGAAGATGCCGACCTCCAGCATCATGGGGTCAGCTTGCCTCTTGTCCCCCGAGTGTCCCCCTTTCCCTGCCTAAGTTCAGGCCCTTCCTCATCCAGCTTAGATGCTGTTCTGGGGTGAATTCATGTCCACATGGAACACCAGCATGAGACCTTGATTGGAAATGAGGACCTTCGCAGATGTGACTGGTTAAGATGAGGTCTAGTGGATGAAGGTGGCTCTAAACCCAAGGACTTGGATACTTATAAGGGAAGATTTGCACAGAGATGCAGGCACAAGGGCTCTCTTGGCGGAGATGGCCATGCGAACACAGAGGCAGAGACCGGACAGGTGCAGCTAACAAGTCCAGGGATGCCAGGGTTTGCCAGAAGCCACCTGAGGCTGCAAGAGGCCATGAGGAATCTTCCTTGACCTTTGGAGAAAGCACAGCCCCGCTGACACCCTGATTTCAGATTTCTGGCATCCGAAACCACAAGAGAATAAATTTCCCTTGTTTTAAGCCCCCAGTTTGTAGTAATTTGTTACAATAGCCCCAGAACGCTCATACAGATGTCTGACTCAGTCCTCCAAACACATTGTCCTTGACGTCCCCCAACACGCAGTAGGTGCTTTGTAAGTGCTTGCCCCCCACCTGCCTCCAGACTGCTGAGAGCAATGAGAGACCCTCCTGCACCCCAGGACAGAGGCCCTACACCTGCCTATAGCTACTGTCTACTGTCCAGCTGGGCTCCTCCTCCCAGTCTCCGTGGGTATTGTGCGACACCCTCTCTGTTCTGCCCCAACCTCTGATGCCTGATTTACCCCAAGTACCCTCACCTCCTACTCCACGGAGAAAACAGGAGCCATCAGCTCCCAGCTTCTCCTCCCTCCTTCTGGAGGTGCGCGGGGTCCTTCCCCATGGTCTGTCACACACTTTCCTTCTCATTGGCATTTTAAAAAATAAAACCACACAGCTCCCGGCAAGGTGATCCCTTGCCCTGGCCCTCCTGTCCCTCCTCACAGCCTCCTCACCACTGCATCCATCAAAAAAAAGGGAATGGAAAGCTGTCTTTGTGCCTTCCACACGCCTGTCCTTGTGGGGCTACTGCAATTTCCTCAGTGCTGGATCTTAGAGCCTCTGTGTGTCACTGACAAGGCCATTTCACCCCTGAGGGGTCCCTGCCTCCTCCTTGTACCCTCTCCCTCACATTGGCTTCTGTGGGCCACTCTCCTGCGGTTCTTCCAGCGCTTTGCCACCTGCTTCTGTTCCCCCAAACACAGGAGGTTCCTTGGGAGAGCCTTCAAAACTCTCCACTTCCCTGTCTTCACTCACAGGCCCATCCCATTATGCTTCTGAGAGCTAATCATAAACTGAGCACTTCCACATTGAAGTCTGCAGATGTCCCCTCTACCCCGGGCTCAGAGACACATCTCCATGTGTGTTGGACCTGTCCACTTGGGGTCCCACGCATACCCCAAATTCTAGGGCTGATTTCACTGCCCTCCCCCTCAGCCCAGTCTCCCCACTCCTCCTGTGTCCCCTTCTCTATGCTTACACCACCTGCCACTGTCACCCTGGCAAACACCAGGCTCCCTCCTCCATGCAAGCCACCATCTGCTTTGCCTCCTCAACTGTTAATGTGCTGCCTGCTCCTCATCTCCTTTGCCCCTGGGTGGGGGTGAGTGTTGCCATTTCTCACTGGAAGCCTTGAGAAGGTGCTCTGTGCCAGGACAGAGCACCCAACCCCTCTGGGCACCCAGGATGCAGGGGCTGGAGAGCAATGTGGGCGGGGAGGACGGTGGTGGGGCAGCTCTGATACTTTGACCCCTACAGAGTGAGGCAAACCCACAAGCCAGAAGTGCAGAGACGTTGGCCCTCACTCATCCAATGACCAGCTCTTTACACCAAGTGTTGCTGTGTGCCACCTTTATCCTATTTTGCAGGTTAGGAAATGCAGTGCGAAGGTTAAGTAATTTGTCAAGGTCATGCAACAAAATGTCAGGGTTGGAATTTGTGTTTATTTTTTTCTGGACACCAAAACGCAGCACTGTCTTACTTTGTGGGCCCCAGTGCAGAATGAAAAGGGGCCCCAGGTTCAAAGACTACTGTGAGTTTTAAGATGGTGACAGAAGAGGGTGCCTGGGTGGCTCAGTGGGTTAAGCCTGTGCCTTCGGCTCAGGCCATGATCTCAGGGTCCTGGGATCGAGTCCTGCATCCGGCTCTCTGCTCAGTAGAGAGCCTGCTTCCCCCTCTCTCTCTGCCTGCCTCTTTGCCTACTTGTGATCTCTCGCTCTGTGTCAAATAAATAAATAAAATCTTAGGGAAAAAAAAAGATGGTGACAGAAGAGCTTAAGCCAGTTTGGGATCTTGAGGCTGCTCTGCCGGGACCCCTGCCACCCTCTCTCTCCCCCATCCCTCTCCATAGGCAGGACTTCTCTCCTGCCATCAGACCCCTGGGTGCCTGGGCCATGTCTCCCCCAACCAAACGTTTCTCCTAATTTCCCTTCTTCTCTCCCCAGACCACCCCAACCAACCCTGAGACTGCTTTGCTGGGCCCCTGGGAAGTCACCAAACCTCTCTGGACTCCTGTTTCCCCATTAAAAACAGTAAGGACACAGGTCACAAAAGGGTGCAGGGCCACCTAGAAAGTGTAGCTCTCAGATCAACAAGAAGGGGTCGATCCCATCACGACCCCATGGGACAATCATGGCTTGGAGGCTCAGGAGCTCCCCTAGACGCAGCTCCACCAGGGCACAGAGCCCAGCCCAGCCACCACCCAGGGGGGCCTGGTCTCACAAGTGCCTCTTTTGTTCTACCAGCCTCTAGGAGGCCAGGTGAGGGCACTAAGGTCAGAGAAAGACACTGAGGGAATTCCCCAGCTGGTGGGGTGGGGTGGGCAGGGCTCCTGAGAAGAAAAACAGCCCAGCATTAACATCCACTCAGGAATGAACCCAACAGGCATGCTGGCCTCTGGGTGGCCTCTGGTGGGACACATGTATCATGTCTACAGCAAGGCTTTACCTGAGCCTAGTTGTCCTGTCCCTGGGGACAACCTGCAGAACTGAGCTGAGCTAAGCCCTGCATTCGACTAGTGGCATGCAGCAATGTCCTCGCTTACTCAACAGCATGACTTTAGGAATAGCCACTAGCATCTTTTCCCAGACAGGCGGCCCTCTGCCAAATCCTCTGTGTGAGCTGCACCTGCCCTTCCCTCTGTCCTTCCTATGAGCTGGATTCCCTTCTTCGGCATGTCTCTGTGTCTCCCATCTCCAGACCCTGAACCAGGGGCCCTGACACCAAGGACAGTAGAAGGAAGTCCTAATCCTGCTGGAAATGGAAAGTGCTCCCTCATTCTGAGGGGCTTTGCTTCCGGGGAATGGGAAGGGGGAAGGATTGAAGCCCCCCCCAGTGGGGGGCTGGGGTTGAAGAACAGGCTGGTGACAGATGGCCCCTGCCTGCCCCAAGGCCCACTGACTCACTGGGGCTGAGAGGTGGCCACCCACTGGCTGGGGGATTGGAGCTCCCTGGCTGCCTGGAATCCAGAATCTTCTCTGAGTCTCCCCTTCTATGGTGTGGATTGACCCTACTATAGCCAGCTTGGAAAGTTCCCCAAGGGAGCAGGGGCTGAGGACCCCTGCACGTTTGTCCTCCCTGTTGGCCACACCACTTTCCTGTAGGCACATCCCTTCTAGGGTTGGTGACTCAGCACAGGTGTGTTCCAGATTACTGTCCTGCTCCTTTGTGGCTGCACGAGGAGGTGGTCAGGTGTCAGCAGGACTGCTAAGCTGGAGCAGGGGCAGGGGCAGATGCTGACTGCACACACAGCTAGCTGAGCCAAGACACCCTGCCTGGCCCATCCTCACCAACAATGTCCATCTGTCTGGGTACAGTTAACTGCTCACAAACCCTTCTCATGACGCACCCCTGCCTTTGGGCTGGAGCTACCGGAAACCCACAGGCATCTGGGCCTCAGTTCCCTCATCTGCAAGACAGGGGAAATGGCTCGCACCTCCTGGGCTGGCTGTGGAGGTTAAGCGAGTGAACACAGCACGTGCCCGGCCTGCAGTCAGCACTCCTAGCTTCTCTCACCTTCGGGGATGGAGTTGAGCCCTGGAGGTGGGGGATTGGGCTCCCATGCCTAGGGAGCAGGGCTGGCCTCTCTTCTCCGGAGGGGGCGTCCCCCCAACGTGGGGCTAAGGGAGCCACCCGGGAAGCACCCACGGCATCATCGTGGCTTTGGGGTCTCTCTACTCTCACAGAGGCTGGTCGGGTGCCCCAGGCTGCTTATTCCCCACTTGTCCCCATCCCCACAAATGGCTCTGCCATCCACCCTCTTGCTCAGCTCAGAGCCCAGGAGCCACTCCTGATTCTTCCCTGTGTCCCCTCCCCCCGGGCCCTTAACTCCCCAGGGCAAGTCTCAGGGATTCCCCAACACACGGCCCCAGCCCCCTGCCCTCTGCATCCAGGCCACCATGAGTCACGTGTCACATCTCCCCTGGGCTCTCTCTAGTGCACTCCTTCTTCCACCAGCCTGAGGGTGAGGGCCAACCGTTATGCCTTACACCCTGCCCCACGCCCTCATCCTACACCCCAGCCTTACATCCCACACTAGACCCCACCTTACACCTTGCTTTAATTTTGCTCCACTGCGTCCTACACCCCCAACCTACACCCTAGCCTTACACTCCACTCTACACCCCGTCCTATAGCCCGCTCTACACCCTGCCCTACACTCCATCCTACACCACAGCCTTACACCCCACCCTACACCTCTATGTTACACCCCAACCTTCGCCCCCTGCCTTATACTGCCTCTGTCTTTGCTTCTCTGTCTCTGCTTCTGTCTCTCTCTGTCTCTATCTCCCTCTGTCACCCTCTGCCTCTGTCTCCCTTTGTCTCACTCTTCACTTGGTCTCAGGCCCTCTCCCCATCTCTACCGTGTCCTCACAGAGCTCCCTCCTGCCTTGCCAAGTCCCTGTCACCTGCCCAGCCCCTTCTTCCCCTCAGCCCTCACACCACCTGCTCCAGTGCCCAGCGTGCTCTGTCCCCCGATCTCGCCAGGCAGCTAGGTCTCACAGAGGCCCCCTCCCACCAGGTTGGAAGTGTGGCCCAGGCCTTCCACAGGATAGGCACTGCTCTGTGTAGCAGGACAGTGTGGGTAGCGAGCACGCACTCACTGAGCAGACTGAGCCTCTCATTCCTCCAGAGACCGGAGGGGTCTGGGAGTGCGGGGTCAGGCTCCCCTGCCATTCCGGGTGCAGCCCACCTTGCTCCCTGGGCTGCCCGCTTGCTCAGAGGCCCTGGGGCTCAGGATTGGGTGTTCCCAGCCGCCCCACCACACACCGGCTGCCCCCTGTGGAAACCCAGAAACCCCACTGGTCAAGAGCCAGAGCCAGCTGTTGAGGGTCACATGTCAGGAGGGGGCTGGCTGGGGCGGAGTTAGTGGCAGACTATATGAGCTTGCTTGCAGAGGAAAGCAAAGGAGGGTGGGCAGGCCTGTCGTGAAAGCCATGGGCTCAGGGGACGGAAGCCATGTGCAAATCAGTACCTTGGCACTGTCCACTCGGTGGCCTGAGGACCCTGCCTGGCTGGTGGAAGAACCAGGGTGTGAGCCGGGCCCTCTAGCCTGTGCGCTGTTGGCACTTGCGCCTGTACTGGCCCAGGCTGCACCCACAGCCCTTCCCTGAAGGCACTACCGAATTAATCCTCCTATCCCTGCTAGGGATGAAGGTTGTAGCCACACCCCTGGGGCAAGTGAACTGAGTCTTCCTGGCTTAAGTACCAGGGCGGGTGATGCAGAAAAGACATGTAGCAGTCACCCAGCCCACCCCTCCAGTGACCAGAGAGGAAATGGAAGGATGCAGAGGATAAGGCCTATAAGTGGAGGGCCTATAAGCGGCTGGACCTACTCCAAACGCTCTCACCTCCCAGAGGAAGCAACACCACCAACTGATTTCAATCGCATGCCTGCCGTCTTTGTACATTCATTCTTCTATGTCCTCCCACGCTCCTCTCACACCTGTCTGCAGCATGTACCACTTACATGCCCTTCTTACAGTGAGGTAGCTTAGGCTCAGAGGGCTTCAGGCACCAGCCATCAAGCGGCAGAACTGGGATGAAATCCTGGTCTGAGGAACGTGGTCCTGCCTGTGATCAAAATGGGGACAGGGGAGGGTAGGGAGGGACAGGTGGTGAGGCAATGCGGGCTTGAGAACTCATGTCCCCGATTCTTGGGATCAGACTGTCAGTCAGGACATGTGTCTTTACTTCCCCAGGCTGGGCACTGTGAGGACACGAGACCCAGCACATAGTAAGTGCTCAACATTCACTGACAACGCTGAACAGCACTCAGTTTGTGCCTTCTACAATGTTTGTGAGGATCTTCCTCTGTGTCTGTGCTTTGAGACCTCCAATTAGGCCACACGGCTTTGGTGGGTAGAGTGAGGGTCTTCCACAGCAGGGGCACGGAGCTGGGCGTGAGTGTGGTAGGTGCTTGGTGAACCCAGGCAACACATTTCAAATGACACATTCCAGATGAGTGTCTCTTCCGGCCAACTATGTCCAGCCACCCTTTCCTGTCCAGCTGATACTTGCTCAGGGAATGCAAACCTACCGCCACAACTAGTCATTGGTATAAACTGCAGAGGTATATATCTCTGCATAAACCATGGGGGAGCTCTGGGCTCTGCCTGCCCACCCCAGCAGAAGAGGGACACAGACGAGTGTGTGTCCAGCACTGTCCCGGGAAGAGCGACTAGAGGCTTCAACAGCCCCAGTATGGGAGAGGAGACGCCAGCGGGGTGGGGTGGGGGTTGGGGGGAAGGCAGTAGTGAGAATAGGAGAGGATGGTGGTGGTGAAGTGATCCAGAAAAGGAGCTGTTGGGGACTGAACTGTGTCCCCCCAATTCAGATGTTGAAGCCCTAACCCCCAAGGGGACTGTGTTTGGAGATGGAGCCTTTAGGGAGGTGATTCCGGTTCAGTGAGGTCAGCAGAGTAGGGCCCTGGTCTGATAAGATTAGCGTCCTTGTAAGAAGAAGGAGAGACATAGAAGACCTTTCTCCCTGTCCCCAAGTGAACATGGAGGAGAGGACACAGCAAAGAAACAGCCATCTGCAATCCAGGAAGAGAGGCCTCACCAGAAACCAACCCTACAAGCACCTCAATCCTGGGCTTCCAGCCCCCAGAGCCATGAGGGGAGAAAATCTGTTGTTTCAAGCCTGGTCTGTGCAGTTGTGTTGTGGCAGCCCTGGTGGGCAGATACAGAGACAGCATCCCAAGATGGGAGGGTTGGGTTTGGCACATAGCAGGTGCTGGCAATGCAGATACTTCCACTTACAAATGCAATTGAAAGTAGAGCAAATGATTTTACTATCCAGTTGTGAGGCTCATGTTCAGCCTGAGTGATGAAGCTGCAGGTCTTAGACCCAACACTCAGTGGGCTTCCAGGCACCCATGGGTGTGTGCAGCAAGCATGCCAAACAGCTGCAGGATGTGCCTCTGCCATGATTCTGGGTGGGTGAACTAAAGGGCCCTGCGCACTTCTGCTCCTCTCCTCTGCCCCAGCTCCCTTGGAGCTCATGGCAATGTTTTGGGAGTTAAAGCAGCCAGATGAGTGTGTGTGTGTGTGTGTGTGTGTGTGTGTGTGTGCGCGCACGCGCATGTGCACACATGTGTAAGATGTCCTTCCCTAGAGCAGCAGTGGGTGGTTCAGAGGAAAGATCCCACGTCACCTGTAAGAATGTTACCCTGCCTATGCAAGAAGACCAAAGCAACAGCTGCAGGTGTAGATAGAAGCCACATGCTCACACACCTGTGCACATGTGTACACACAACTCTGTAGGAAAACCATCAATGCATCAAAAAGGAAGCATGTAAGTCCCGTTGAGTGTAGTGCATGAACAGGCCTGACAATGACACTGTGAAAAGGAGATGCAGGTGCTCAGCAACTCAAAAGCTAGTTGGGCACAGGACACACACACATGCGCATGCACGCACAGAGTCAGGCCTGGTGTGCTTCCCTCCAGAACCTTCCAAACCAGCTCTGCAAGCCCTTCCCAGGGAGCTTGACACCTGTCCTGAGCAACCGAGAATGTCTTTGGACTTGCTTAGCCTTTCCTCGTGACACCTTTGGAGGGGAACATAATCCTTTGGGAGGGTATGTGTTCTAGAGTAAATTGAAATTAAGGTCACAGTTGCATAAACGGTGGAAGGGACACGTGGGGCAGGGGGTCTCTGGAAGGCAGGATCAGATGCCACTTTATATGCATGCCCTTGCATGAGAGCAGAGCAGAACACACCCAATGTCTTATTTACCTGGTACCCCTCCAGGAATGCATGTCCCCATGTCCTCCTGAGGCCAGGGAAAGAGCACGAAGCCAGGGCAGGCCAACTGTGGGTAGGGTCCTCACGTTTCCATTCCAGGGAAGCTATGGGCATGTGGGGCATGGCAGAAGTTTCCCCTAAGTCAGGAGTGGAAGAGAAGAGGAAGTGAACCAAACGTGTGAGGGAAGGGACTGCCAGAAAAATGACTGCTGTCACCTGCCGACCACATGCAGCCCCCTCCGTTGGCAGGTAAGAGCATGGGTGCCAGACAGACCTGGACTCCAGTCCCTGGCACAGACCAGCCATGTGGCCTTGGGACATCCTATCATCTTTAAGCTGCAGTTTCTCCCCCCGTGAAATGGGAAGGGCCTCATTGAGCTGGGGAGGGATGTGGCACTGTGATGAGAATTGGATGGCCCTACCACCCTTCGGATGTTGCGTTGGCATTCATGGCCCTGCACGGCCAGCATGTCCTATGCGGTGACCACGTCAGGGGATCTTGCTGGGGTCCACACCGGATGGTGCATGGATTTCACTCCTGTCCTCAAGGGCTTTTAACACATCAAAAGGTGCTAAAATAATTAAGTGGCCTTGGGGATACTGCTTTTCTTTAAGTGAAAATGGGCACAGTCTTTCCCTTGGCCACCCTCCCCTGGTGCTGGCCTCAGGTACTCAGAGACCTTACTGGAGGGGCAGCCGCCAGGGACAGAAACAGCCATTAGGCTGAGAACAGACACGTCAACACAGACACAACCCATTCATGTGATCATTGTTGAGCTGGTCCACAGACTTTGCTCACACATGTATCTGAAAAGTAAATCCTGCTTGGCGGGTAGAGACAACAGGAGAATGACAATTCAGAGGCTGCTGTATTGGTTTGCAGTTTTATTCGCTTCTTGAGATAGTGCTGACCAAGTGTGCTACAGCTTACTGCTGACACGAGGAGTTCTGGAGAGGGCTGGGGAGACAGAAGCACAAGGGTCTGGGGGCACAGCGGGGCAGGTGAGGGGCGGTGTTTTCTTGCAAATACAAATCAAAGGGAAGGTTGACTGAAAACACAGCCATGAGAGAAGAGCGAGTCCTTAATGTCAAGAGGAAACCAGGCCTGGTTTGGTTTGGGAGGTGCCTGGCAAAAGATGTTCAAGGAGTATACTACAAGCTTGAGTGACTGGAGCCTGGCAGACAAAGTGCAGACAGTCGGAGATGAGGTCAAGTGGGTAGACAGGAGCCGCATTGTTTAGGTTGTGTAAGGAGATTGGAGTCATATTGAGCGTGGAGCATTACGGTATGGGAGTGACATGATCTGATTCATGTGATCACAAGGTAACTCTCACGCTCTGTGGAATATGGACTGCACAGGGACAAGATGGCTGTGAGGATAACAATTAGGAGAATCTTGTAGAAGTCCAGATGAGGGATGAGGATGGAAGAGCCAAGTGCTGCAGCAGTGTGCAGGGGGCAGCAGCGGCCCTGGACTAAATATTTTGGAGGTAGGAGAGAGGTGACCTCAGTGGCTGAGGATGGGGATTTGTGAGGAATCCAGGATGAGCCTTCAGATTTTTGTTTAGCCATGTGCAGAAATGGTGGTGTTCTTTACCGAGATAGATTGTTCCATAGCTTTGACATGTATCACTTGATGAATAGGATTCAGTTGTAAGATTATTAAGCCTTATTAAAGGCACATGAAAACCTCATGTAAAAATATGAAAGCTGTAGCAATCTGAACTTGCCTATATTTATAAAAATATCCGGCATTTATTGAGCTGTTCTTGTATGCCTTGCCCTTTTCTAGGTGTGCTTATGTATTAACTCAATCAATTCTCAAAATAACAACGAATGAGAAAGGGCTGATTCTTCCCCCATTTTACAGGACAGGAAACTGAGGCACAGAGAAGAAGTTCTTTTACTCTCCCAGGGTTAAAGAGAGCCACCTATCCCAATGTCAATGGAGTAGAATTTTAAATGTGCTGTGATTTCTGACCATTTATTTTTATTAAAAACAAAACACAAGGATATATTTTTGTTTTCAATTTTCTCTTCTACAGTACTGTAAAAGTGCAATTTTGCAGATGAGGCAATTGAGTAAGATAAAGAAAAATAATCAAACTCTCACTGCTTATAAGTGAAGAACTAGGGGTTAGCCCTGCTCTGTCCCCAGAGCCCACACTTGTAGCCAGTACACTTAGGAAGAAGAAAAAGACAATTGTTGAACTGTGTCAGCCCATGGTGGGTGATGTTATGCCTGGCCCATAGCGCTTTTGGTCGTGTTAAAATGAAAACTACAGGCCTAAAATGGAGTCACTTATGCTGGACCATCACCAAACTGGGCATTAATACCTCATGTAATTACATTCTCACCTCCCCCAGAAATGTCTTAACTTGTCAGTCAGAAATTTTCTAGTCCGGTAAGGTAACCTGTCGGAAGGGAACTAGAGTTGCTCATTGTTACTGGGTTGGACATTTTTTCTTGTGCTTTTCAGTGCATGGAGTCTATACATGTGTACTACAATTTTTAAAAGAATACACATCATCTCTTTCCATCCTGCCTGTTTCTCCGTTATCTTATAGGTAATTATTTTTATCAGTTTTTGTTTTAAACTTCCAGTTTAAAAAATATAAGCAATTACTATATACATATATATAATATAATATAATATAATATAATATAATATAATATAATATAATATAATATAATATAATATAATATAATATAATATATATATTAGTTTCCTTACCTGTTAATAGGTAAAAGGTGGTATATTATTCTACACTAGTGCCATGCAACAGGTATTTCTGCAGAAACAAAAATGTTCTCTATCTCTGTTGCCCAGCATGGCAGCCACTAGCTGCCTGTGGGTGCTGAGTAGTTAAATTACAACTTCTGTGACTGAGGAACTAATTTTTAATTTCACTGAAATGTAAATAGCCCTCTGTTGCTATGGTTACTGCATTGGACAACAGTTGTTCTACACATTTTAATGCACTTTGCTCTTTGCACTTAGCAATATGTCTTGGTGATCATTCCATAGCAGTACAGACTGGGGAGTCCTCACTGCTTTTTTAGCTGCAAAAGATGCCAGGAAGTAGATGTGCCATAGCTTATCACTCCACCCCCCTGTTAGTGGACATCTGTCCTTTCTAGTCTTCTGCTATTAGAAATTTTTCTGTAAAGAATGACTTTCTACAGGACACCTGGGTGGCTAAGTCTGTTAAGCGTGTGCCTTTGACTTGGGTCATGATCCCGGGGTCCTGGGATCAAGTCCCGCATTGGGCTCCCTGCTCTGCGGGGAGTCTGCTTCTCTCTCGCTCGCTTCCCCTGCTTGTGCTCTCTCTCTCTCTCTCTCTCTCTCTGAGAAATAAATAAATAAAATCTTTTTTATTTTTAAAAAGAATGACTTTGGGGCGCCTGGGTGGCTCAGTGGGTTAAAGCCTCTGCTTTCGGCTCAGGTCATGATCTCAGGGTCCTGGGATCGAGGCCCACATCGGGCTCCCTGCTCAGCGGGGAGCCTGCTTCCCCCTCTCTCTCTCTGCCTGCCTCTCTGCCTCCTTGTGATCTCTCTCCCTCTGTGAAAGAAATAAATAAAATCTTTAAAAAAATAATAATAAATAAAAATAAAAAGAATGACTTTGTATGTAGACCATTTTATCTTTTGCATTGCATCTTTGGGGGTAGATTCTTAGAAAAGAGATTTCTGGTTCTACAGAGAAATATACAAAGGGTTATATAATATAATATTATTATATATAATATTATATAAATATAATTTCATTAGATAAAATCAAATCCTACCCACAAGGTTTGTACCATTTTACATTACCTCCAGTGATGCATAGGAATGCTGATTTCCTCACAGGCTTTCACATTGGTAAGAAGAGGAAGTTATTTATTTTTCTTTGCATGTCTTATCACGACTTATGTTCAAAAATTTTTACATGTTTAAGGACCTTTTTTGTGATTCAGTGCCCTAGGATCTATCTGATAGATTCTCTTGTTTCTAAGGGTTTTTTTTATTTGTGCTTTTTTATGTAGGCTCTAAACCCACCATGGGACTTGAACTCTTGGCCCCAAGATCAAGAGTCACATGCTCTCCCAATTGAGCTAGCCAAGCACTACTAAGGACCTTTCTCGGTCAAATACCTATTTGTATCTATCACTTTTATTTCTCCTCTGGTGTTTTGGGGGACATTTCTGCATTCACTTTTTCATGACTCTCCACATATTAGGAATTGAACCCTTTGTTTGTGATGTAAGTTGTAAATATTTTCCTCAATTTATAATTTTTCATTTAATTTGGTTCTGGTTTTTGTGATGTAAATATAAACATAACCAGGAAATAAAACTATGAGTATATTCTTTCATTCTTTTTTATACACATACGAATTTTTCAAAAGACATTGGGATCACACTGTAGTTATTGTTTCATAATCTGTTTGAAGAAAAGTTTTTGTTTAGGTATCTAAAATTATATATTTTCATTGGAAAAAATATAGAAAAATATAGAAAATCATAAAGATGCCTCTCTTTAGATGTGTGTGACCCTATGGTAGGTCATGTGTAAAATGGGCATGTTGATACCTCATAGTGCTGTTTGAGGAGAAATAAACAAACCAAAAGAAAGTTTCTGACATTGGGGAGGATTTTGTGCTATGACGAGTGCTGTGAAAGGTGTAAGCCTGATGATTCACAGACCTGTACCCCTGGGGCAAATAATAATAAATTTTTTAAAAAAAGAAAGCATCTGGCATATAATACTGTAAAACTTCAGCAAATACATATGTAGAGTCACTTCTGTGTTCTCTCTCTAACAAAAGGGATGATGTAACCACAAGCAATTCATAGAGATCATTGGGATTTGATGAAGCAGGAAAGGAAATGTACACACACACACACACACACACACACACACACACACATGCTGGAATAACTTAGGTGCCATTTCTATATACATAAGTTTCCTGATTATGGTGAGGAAGAGGAAGTAAATTACCCCCTGATTACCTTTTATTTGTGTATGTTCAATGTAATAATTTGACATTTATAACTATGTCATGAAATTATCTCCATAATAAGTCTAGTTAGCCTCCATCACCTTATATAGCTGTAGTTTTTTTGTGTGTGATAAGGACATGCAAGATCTGTACCCTTAGACACTTTCAAATATGCAATAACTATAGTCACCATGCTGTACATGACACCCCCATGACTATTTTATAACTAGAAATTTGTACCTTTTGACACCATTCCTCATTCAGCCAAGCCTTCAACCACTGTCTCAAACCACCACCAATCTGTTCTCTATATCCATCAGATTATTTTTTTCTGCTTTCTTTTGATTCCACATTTGAGATCATATGCTATATGTCTTTCTCTGTCTGACTTATTTCATTTGGCATAATGCTCCTAATACCCTACCATCTTGTCTAAATTTAATTCCTTTGTAGCTGAATTCCACTGTATATACATATCTCATTTTCTTTATCCATTCACCTATCAGTGGACACTTAGGTTGTTTCCATATCTTGGCTATTGTAAGTAATACTTCAATAAACATAGGAGTACATGTGTCATTGTGAATTAGTGCTTTCATTTTCTTTGGATCAATACTCAGTAGTGGAATTACTGGATCAATGGTAATTCTATTTTTAATTTTTTCAGTATGAGAAGGCAATAATAAATATTAATCATGATATCATTATATCTATCAGAATGGATCTGGCAGTTTCAATTGTCAATTTTATTATTATGTTCTTTCACATTGAACTTCATAATATTTACCATAAAAAAGCATTTTACAAAACTGGAAGTAAAATATTTCATTTCTGTTCCTGGATATAGTTATATTTGCATAGTAAATTTTCTGTGCAATTATTTATTTAAATGGGAAGAGAGCTTATCCATGAATAATTGACATTTAAGGGCTCCTAATGATTTTTCCTTCCTGTATTTTTCATTTTTATTTACAACAAAAACATTTGAGTTTATTTTTTTAAAGATTTTATTTATTTATTTGACAGAGGGAGAGAGATCACAAGTAGGCAGAGAGGCAGGCACAGGGAGAGGGGGAAGCAGGCTCCCTGCTGAGCAGAGAGCCCCTATTTGGGGCTTGATCCCAGGACCCTGAGATCATGACCTGAGCTGAAGGCAGAGGCTTAACCGACTGAGCCACCCAGTTGCCCCAACATTTGAGTTTAGAAGTGAAAAATAATGAGAAAAAATAAATATCCCAAAGGGTTCCCAAAAGAAAATGAGTCAGTATCCAAGGTAAAATATCCCTAAAGCAAGGGAATTAGGTAATAAGGGGGTCACAGCATTGTTTTTTTTAATCTAGCATACATCCATATGAGTGGCTTCAGGGATACAAAAGATGCCTAGGGAAAGGGCAAGCGTGTCACTTAAATAAGCCTTACATTCTCCAGGCTTAGGATGTCTCCACTCCCCGGGAAAAAAGTGAAAGTCATGAGATGAATGTACTTTCACAACATGATTCCTTCCGTCCTCTTCAAATAAAGGCCCCTTAAACTGAGAGCTGGCTTATGGGTTTAACCTTTCAGTTGGCCAAGTAGTGAACCCGCAGGGGAGGGAAAGGGTGAGAGTGTATGAGATGGCCCAGCACTCTCAGCCCACAGCTTCCAGAGGGGAGATGTTTCAACAGCAGGACTCAGGGGGAAGTTTAGCCACAGAGTCCTTCAGCCCAGGGCCCAGGGAAACCAACATGTGTGGATCAAAACACCTCTGAAGGGCACCTAGGTGGCTCAGTGGGTTAAAGCCTCTGCCTTCGGCTCAGGTCTCAGGGTCCTGGCATCGAGGCCCGCATCAGGCTCCCTGCTCAGCAGGGAACCTGCTTCCTCCTCTCTCTCTGCCTGCCTCTCAGCCTACTTGTGATCTCTCTCCCTCTCTCTCTGTCAAATAAATAAATAAAATCTTTAACAATAAATAAATAAATAAAATAAAACACCTCTGAAGAATCTTCCTTATGCAACTAAGACAGTAAAAGTAAAGGAAAATACACACATTCCCATCTCTTAAAATACAAATAAGTTCAAGATAAAATATGGGATGCATCCCTAAACCAACCCAGGGAGTTGGGTGTTAGTCTGGACATGGGGAAAAAAAAAACTCCCTGCAACATTGCCATCTTTCCACGCTACCACTTCCATACACGGTCAGGCTGCAGTTTAAACTCAATATATACTAGCATGAGACCTCCCATCTCAAATTTAGATATGCCCAAAAAGTGGTTTTTTATATCACAGAAATATGATGGATACAAATGGATTGTTACAGTTGAGTGAGAATTTAGAAAGATGGCAGATTCCATGAGTTCAAGCTCCCAATCTCCACCTTCCCTTCCCTTTGGGTAGCCCTCTGGCCTGAGTCTCTCAAAGCTGCCATCCTAGATCTCACCACCAGGTGACATCACGTTTATCTCCATTTTTGTTGTTGCTTTTTTAATGAAAAGGAGTACATTTTACAAAGAGTATAGATATATCATGAAATGGTCTGTTTACTATTTTAACAATTCTCTTGGGAGAATTCATAAGTATATTAAAGTAGATCCATGTCCTGTTGACCTCAAACTACATGGTCAGCACTGATACATCTAGCTGTCATCCCTGTCAGCTGATGCACAATGTGGACTAGACAGAAGGTCCCCACTAGAGAATAGGGCATTCAACCTCCATCACCCCACCCTTGTACAAGCTCCCTGTCAGTCATCCCCTATCTGTGACGCAGAACCCAGGTGCCCAGACCTTGCATCAGTGCCCCAGTTTCTTTCAGTCACCTACCCCTTGTCTGACCTGTACCACTTTTGTAAAACCTGCCAGGTACTGCTAAGATACACAAATGTCACCAGGTGTTCCAATGTCTGCAGGCCGCAGATTATGTGTTTTCACATAGCTGAAAATCTTTTATACCTACACGTTTTTTTCAGACAGAATTAGAATTATTTTATTTAGATGCAAAACCTGGGTTTTGAGATTATTATTTTGTAATCCTTGCAGACTCTTCATTGAAGAGAAGTTTGAGGATTGTGGTACTTTGGTGCCATCTTTTGATAAAAGCCTGAACTGCTGCTTGAACAGTGTGGTGAAAGCAAGCGGGATGAAGGGGATGTGACCCTAAACCACAAGACAAAGCTTTCTCTAAGTCAGTATGTAAAGGTGAGAATTTACCTGGTAAAGCATATTTTCTAAATATTTCATAAAAATGGAATCATACAATATGTGGCCCTTTCATATTCTTTTTTTTCTAAACAGTTGAATTTATACCAAATGCATATAAAGAGCAACTTCTTTCTCCAACTGGATAAGTTATTGCTTTTCACTAAAAAAGCATCACTGAGATGGGCATCAAGGGCTACGAAACAGCATGCACCTGCTGGTGGAATGAAATTCCACTTGCTAAACCTCTTCTTCCATGATGAGTCAGAGTAGCTTCTCATAAATAATGTTTCATATATTCATATCAAATAAAAGATAATTTAGAACTGTAAGTAAATGGGGTTGCCTGGGTGACTCAGTCGGTAAAGTGTCCGACTCTTGATTTTGGCTCAGGTCATGAACTCAGAGTTGTGAGATCAACCCTGCACTGGACTCTATGCTGGGTGTGGAACCTGCTCAAGATTCTCTCTCCCCCTCTCCCTCTGCTCCTTCCCTACAGCTTGCCTCTCTCTTGCTCTCTCCCTAAAAAAGAAAAAGAAAAAGAAAGAAAGAAAGAAAGAAAGAAAGAAAGAAAGAAAGAAAGAAAGAAAGGAAGGAAGGAAGAAAGAAAGAAAAAGGAAGGAAGGAAGGAAGGAAGGAAGGAAGGAAGGAAGGAAGGAAGGGAGGAAGGAAGGAAGAAAAAGAGAGAAAGAAAAGAAATATAAAGAAATGAATGGCTGGACATGTCAAGCCAGATGAATATAAAATGCACTGATTCCACTGACATAAAGTTACAGGAGATCAAAACTAATCTGTTGAGAAAATATGAGTGGTTGCTTGGGGAGAGGGCATGGTGAAGGAAACAGTGGTCCATGAATACAGAATTGAAAAAGTGATGTCATGGAAATATAATCATTCTGATATTTAACAATCTCTGATTTGTAAAAGGAACATTGCTACGATTCATAATAAGGCAAACACAGTGGTAATTATTATCATAAAAATTCCAAAGTCTTATATGTTTTTTTTAT
Source organism: Ailurus styani (assembly GCA_002007465.1). Lineage (NCBI taxonomy): Eukaryota > Metazoa > Chordata > Mammalia > Carnivora > Ailuridae > Ailurus > Ailurus styani. Next base: position 29,709 of record LNAC01001239.1, on the reverse strand, counting down.
TTTTTTAAATTTAATTATATTTTTTCAGTGTTCCAAGATTCATTGTTTATGCACCACACCCAGTGCTCCATGCAATACGTGCCCTCCTTAACACCCACCACCAGGCTCACCCATTCACCCACCCCCTCCCCTCCAAAACCCTCAGTTTCTCAGTGTCCACAGTCTCTCATGGCTAGCAGACACGTGAAAAAATGTTCATCATCATTAGCCATCAGGGAAATTCAAATCAAAACCACATTAAGAGCGGCACCTGGTGGCTCAATGGGTTAAGCCCCTGCCTTCAGCTCAGGTCATGATCTCAGGTCATGATCTCAGGGTCCTAAGATCGAGCCCCACATCCGGCTCTTTGTTCAGTAGGGAGCCTGCTTCCCCCTCTCTCTCTTCCTGCCTCTCTGCCTACTTGTGATCTCTCTCTCTCTCTCTCTCTCTCTCTCTCTCTCTCTCTCTGTCAAATAAATAAATAAAATATTTTTTAAAAAACACATTAAGATACCACCTTACACCAGTTACAATGGCCAAAATTAACAAGACAGGGAACAACAAATGTTGGAGAGAATGTGGAGAAAGGGGAACCCTCTTACACTGTTGGTGGGAATGCAAGTTAGTGCAGCCACTTTGGAAAACAGTGTGGAGATTCCTCAAAAAATTAGAAATAGAGCTACCCTATGACCTTGCAATTGCACTACTGGGTATTTACCCCAATGATACAGATGTAGTGAAAAGAAGGGCCATATGTACCCCCAATGTTCATAGCAGCAATGTCCACAATTGCCAAACTGTGGAAAGAGCCAAGATGCCCTTCAACAGACGAATGGATAAAGAAAATGTGGTCTCTATATACGATGGAATATTACACAACCATCAGAAAGGATGAATACCCAACTTTTGTATCAATATGGATGGGACTGGAGGAGATTACGCCAAGTGAAATAAATCAAGCAGAGAAAGTCAATTATCAAATAATACTTGAAATTTTTCAGGCTCTTAAAATTTTTCTTTATAAAGAAATTTTCCTTATAGAATAGATAAAGCCAAGATTCCAGGAAATCATCAATGTTAAGATCTCAAAGTGCTAGGAATCCTTCCAAATAACTGCATATTTTCGCATCCTTCTGGGAAAACAGAATTCATTTATTATCATTTATACAGTCAGAAAGGCATATGTATATTCATTGTAAGTGTATATTAAAGTTTTTTTCACCTCAACAATTCATTCCTTTCAGTTAAGGGAGGACTTCTCTAAGATATGCATCAGGATGTTCCACACAGCATGTAGCTGCTGAGGGAATGACGTTCCACCTGCTAAACCTCTTCTCCCATGATGACATCAAAGCAGTTTCTCCACTTTTGGTCTAGTGTGTGAACCTCACAGGAGCTATTCCAGATTTTTTCATTCGGATCTATGAACTCACTTGTGTCAAGCATCATATCCCACCAGGAATGTAAAGTGTTGGGGCACACCTGAGGAATACTGCCCTTGAATTTGAAGTAGACCTTTAGGGGCACCTGGGTGGCTCAGTCGTTAAGCGTCTGCCTTCGGCTCAGGTCATGATCCCAGGGTCCTGGGATTGAACCCCGTATCAGGCTCCCTGCTAAGTGGGAAGACTGTTCTCCCTCTCTCCCTCCCCCTGCCTGTGTTCCCTCTCTTATTGTCTCTCCCTCTGTCAAATAAATAAATAAAATCTTTTTTAAAAAATGAAGTAGACCTTTCAGCAGTCTGCAGGATACAGATCCACAGAACCTGCCACCTTCATGAAGAGCTGCACAGAAAGAGACGGATCCAGCAATCGCTGTACTTTACTGAAGTAACTATGCACTCTGCACCATGCTATGCACTAGGTTAGTGACAATGACACAGATACAATTACGTCATAATCATAGCAACCATATGTTATAATGGGTGTCTCACCAGGGCATTTTTTTTCTCCTCTATCTCCTAAAAAAAAGTTGAAAAAGAATAAGAAGTGGCCTGAATTCACACAAGTATTCATGATCCTGCAGTAAACACAGGGCCATGGACTTGCTCATGTGTATCACTAAATATTCTCAACAATCCTGTGGGTGAAGCATTCTCATCCCCATTTTATAGAGAGGAAGCTGGGACACAGGATGTTACCCGTCTTACCTCCTATGCCCCTGCCTTTAGAGGAAAGCAGTTCCAGGATATCCCTGGAGCAGGACTCATACGCATTGGGGTTATGCAGAACCCCAATGGCTTTCACAACATGAAGGCCAGGACACAGAGCCCCGTAACAGGAAAGAGATGACTTAGATCTGGACCCTCTGTCTCACCACACTGCAGGAAGATTCAGGCCCCATTCAAGGGATGCGTAGCCTTAGCCGACCTCTAAACACCTGAAGGCAGGACCTACTTTTATGGTCAGGCTGTGACTGTCTTTTACATGTCATTATGGTAGCCACAATAAAGCCAGCTTTCTGTGGCAGCTGCAACACCTGTTCCTCCACACCAAAAATGCCTCTCTTCTAACATTTATTAGTTGCAGAGTCCTCAAATACTGCATTCTCTCATCCACCAATACCATGGGTTCAGTCAGTTACACGAAGAGCTCTGCCCTGGGATGTAAAAATCCACCACGTGTTTGATACCTCCTGCATCCATCCATCCATCCATACACATGTACATACATACATACAGTTAACTGGCATTAAGACCAAACTCTACAACATTTGATTAAATGTTAGACTTCTCCAAAAGGGAAACAAAGAAATAAAGTGTGGAAAGTGCAGAATGGAAAATTCAGTTGTTAAACCCAAGAAGAGATGGCTCCTTCCCATTAAGATTTCAACAGATCAATAATTTCGTTTCTTAAAATTGATGATTTAAAAATATGCTTTAATGTCCTGAACCCCTCTCCACATCTCTATTTAATGTGTCCTTTGCATATATTCTCACCTTTGCACCAAAATTCTAAGAATTCTGGGTACTCAAATCTCTTTCCCCTAAATGTCCTCTCCAGCTAGGTCTCCATCCCTCATCTAAGAAAGCCATGTTCCCCCATGCTTAGACGTATATTATACTTGCTACTTCTACAACCACCCATCGGTCACATGTACGGATCAGGAATATTGAAATGATAGTTCAAATGGAGACAAACCAGTATTTCCCCAAGAGGAAAGGACTTCCTTTCCCCAATATAGAATTCAGTTGCTTGGGTATAGACAAAGGATTGTATTACAGTGTGATCAGTTACACTAAAGCTAGAGTGGTAAAAGAACTTCCACAAAGTCAGAGTCAGAGAACTGGAAGTCTATGCTTTAGCAACGAGCTTACAAATGAAACACACATTTTTTCTGACATATCTTATACATTTGCTTCATTGAAAATGATTTTGCAAATATGTTTTGTGCATTGAGCAATGATATTTTATGATACTTTCAGTAATTTCTGTCTTATTTGTTTTTTTCCTTGAGGAAACCAAGTATGGAATAAAATCTTATGACATAATGTTTTTCCAAATTCTGCCATGCTTAAATATATTGTCTTAAAGCATTGTCTGATATACCATGTTTACAGACAATACCACGGTGGTGATATACAATGGTGGCCATAGGGAGCTCTTTTGTTGTTTACTGAGTGTTCAGTCAGAATTTTTATTCTGCACCATGGAAATCACGATGCTAGACATTCTTTTGGGATATACCCATTAAAAAACCTCTACAAAATAAGTGTACACAAACTCATATGAATATAAATGTTTATATTAACTAAAAATGAGTAACAAGTGAAAAACTGCTCTAAAATAATTTCAAATAATGTATACACTTAAATACATTTCCTCCATTAGGTGAACTTCAATTTTGACTCCCATCCCTAAGGGCAGGGCAGAATTAGTGATTTAATTCTAAAGAATAGAATAGGTGAAAGGAAAATAGTTACTGTACACTAGAGAATCTAGACAATCACCACCTGAACCCCATGATGAGGGTCAACGTCTCCACTGACAGTGATGCCATGTGAGTTTCACATCCCCCAATACATGGTGTGACAAGAAGGGGACTTCAACTCTGTGATATTCTTTCCTAGAACCCAAAATCATAGTCTAATCAGGACAAAAACAACAGACTGTACCTGCATTGCTCAACACTGTCAGGGTCATGAAAACAGTCTGGCAGTTCCTCAAACAGCTCAACAGAGAGTTACCATATGACTCAGCAATTTCACTCCTGCACACAGCCAGGAAAAATGAAAGCCTATGTCTCCATAAAAGCTAGTAGACTTATGCACATGATATTAATCGTTAGAGCCCAAAGTAGAAACAACCCAAATATCCACCAATTAATGAATGATTAAATTTGGTCACATTAAATTTGGTAAATGATTATTTGGTGACAAAGGAAATGAAGTACTGATACATGCTGCAATATGGTTGAAACTTGAAAATGTTAAGCCAAATGAAAGAAGCTGAATATTCAAAGACCATAAATTGTATGATTCTATTTATATGAAATGTGCAGAGAGGCCATCAATGTACTGTGTCCATGAAATCCTACCTTTCTATCCTGACTTACAGAAAGTTCTGTCTCATGGGTTTGGGTCAAAGCCACTCCCTCCTACAATCCTGCTGAGAAATGTTCAAGCTACAGATCAAGTTTTGACAAAAGGTGGCACCAATGAACCACCATCATAAAACATCTCTTCTAAGAAGTAACTGCAAAGAGCACAAAAATTACAATAATCTACAAAAACCCAGGCTCTGTACCTAAATAGACTAATTTTAATTCTGTCTTAACAAAAGGAAAAAAAAGAGGGCGGCGCCTAGATGGTTCAGCCGGTTAAGCATCTGCCTTTGGGTTAGGTCATGTTCCCAGGGTCCTGGAATCGAGTCCCACATCGGGCTCCTTGCTAGGTAAGGAGACTGTTTCTCTCTCTGACTGCCGCTCCCCCTGTTTGTGCGCTCTCTCTCTCTATCTCTCTGACAAATAAATAAATAAAATCTTTTTAAAAATAAATTTAAAAAAAGATCTGATAGGTGTAATAAAAGATTGTGGAAAAATATACTCTGGAACCTGCAGTAGTTGAAACGCCAGATGGCAGTTGTGCAGCTTGGCAGTTGGCAGGTGTGTGAATGTTGATGCAGAGCAGAAAAGGAGGGGGTGACTGAGAGACCCTGGGGCATCAGAGCAGGGTCTGGGCAGCTGTGTCCTGTGTCACAGACAGGGAATGTCAGACAGTAGGTGGTAAAACGTCTGGGCAGCCTGCACAAGGGTTGGTGGGTTTCCTGCAGGCAACATATAATGGGGTCTTGTTTTTTTTAAATACTCTGATATCTCTTTTAATTACTGTACTTAGGCCATTGACATTGAAATTATTAATGATGTAGTGGAATTAATATGTAACTGTATTTGTTGCTGTCTTCTCCTTATTGTTCTCTATTTGTTTTTTCCTCCACTCTTTTTCTGTGATTGTGGTTTTTAAATCATCATTTTGTATGTTTCCCTTTTTGTCTTTTCTGTTAGCATACAAGTTATACCCTTTTTTCTTCTTTTTTAGTGACTGCTCTAGAGTTTGCAATGTACATACACTAATCCACGTGTACTTTCAAATAATACTACATTGTTTCACAGATAAAGCAAGTACCTTTAATAACAAAATAATCCAAATTCATTCTTCCTATCCCTGCTATCATTGTTGTTATTCATCTCATTTCATGTATACATAAAATATATCAGTGTGTATATTTACATAACACCATATATAATCAAATACATTCTTGAGGTTCTAATTTCAAACAAAACTATTTTCTGTTAAATCAATTAGAAATAAGAAAAATAAACGTTTTTATTTTACTTTCACTTATTCCTTCTTCAATGCTCTTCCATTCTCTATGTAAATCTGAGTTTCTGACCTATATCATTCTCTTTCCCTGTAGAGAACTCCTAATATTTCTTGCAAGGCATGTAAAATGATAACACATTTCTTCAATTTTTGGTTTTCTGAGAATGTCTTTATTTCTCTGTCTCTTCTGAAGGATAATTTGACAGGTACAGATTTCAAGGTTGGTGAATTTTTTCTCTTCTTGCTTGTATGTTTTCTGAGAAGTCGGATATGATTCTTATCTTTGCTCTTCTACGGGGAAGGTGTTTTGTTCTTTTGGCTTCTTTCAATATATTTTCTTTATTTTTTATTTTCTGTAGTTTGAAAATGAGGTGGCAAGGTATAATTTGTGAGGGGCATATATCAAGCTTGGCGTTCTCTGCTCTTCCTGGGTCTGTGATTTGTTGTCTGGCATTAAGGTGAGGAAAATCCTAGTAGTTTTTTCAAATGTTTCTTCTGTTCCTTTCTTCCTTCTCTTTTTGGAATCCGGTGACGTGTATGTTACTCCTTTTGCAGTTGTCCCATCATGCTTAGAGATTCTCTTCTGGTTTTGTCAGTCTTCCTTGTCCAACATAGTAGCCTCTAGCTACCTGTGGCTGTGGAACACCTGAAGCGTGGTAAGTGGGACTGAGAACATCAATTTTTAATTTATTCTAAATTTAATTAACATAAATAATAATTATCCACGTGTGGCTGGTGTCTACTGTATGGGACAGCAACAGCTCCACTCAGTTTTCTACCCCATGTTTTTATCACTAAAGAGTATATCCTGGGGCGCCTGGGTGGCTCAGTGGGTTAAAGCCTCTGCTTTCGGCTCAGGTCATGATCTCAGCGTCCTGGGATCGAGGCCCGCATCGGGCTCTCTGCTCAGCAGGGAGCCTGCTTCCTCCTCTCCCTGTCTCTCTCTCTGCCTGCCTCTCTGCCTACTTGTAATTTCTCTCTCTCTGTCAAATAAATAAATAAAATCTTAAAAAAAAAGAGTATATCCTGGAGATCACTGCATAGCATTATAGGGGAGAAAATCTTCATTGCTTCTTCGAGCTGCATGGTACTCTAGGATGCAGACAACGTTATATTATTCCACCAGCTCCCCATTGGCGGACACCTGTCTTATTTCTTGTCTTTCATCGTTATGATTTGTTCTCTCAGAAATGGTTTTATGCTTATGCTTTTTTTTACTTTTTTACATGGCATCTCTTGGATAGTCTTAGAAGTTCCTCATTCCAAGGAAAAATTCTTCTGTCCCAGAAAATGGAAAATTTGAAACAGAATAGATCTGCAAATGTGGGAGCAAGAAGTAAATTTTGGTCCTATCTCATCATTCCTTTCATTCCATATACTTCTGGTCTCTTACGTTCTTTCTAGTTTAACATGAGTAAAGTAATTTCTTAATTGAGCCTCAGGAAGAAAAAGAACAAAACCCCACAAAGGATAATAATGGGCCAGCTAGATAGATAATGAGAGTCAACAAGCCAATATCTCAGTTGTCAAACCTTTTAACTGACCACTGGGCCTTAGGTGAATCCCTCCCCTTTGTTAGTATGTGGCCTGACACAGAACACTCCCTAGGAAACCGTGGTTAGGGACATCCACTTTGGGGTTAGAAGGATCAGGATTTAACACTGGAAGAATTACTTGCTGGTTACATGGCCCAGAGCAAGAATTTATTTCCTATATGCCCTGTAACCTTTGGTGGCTTTTATTATTGTTTATTACTAGTATTAGTAATAATATTCTTATCATTCAAAGTGTGATTATAGGAGTGAGATATACTTTGCCAGGTACTACAGTGTTCAATGAGCCTATAATTCCGTAAATTTTGGATACAGATTAAAAGGAAGGATATAGAGAGCTCATGAGCAGGGCCAAACATATAACATTATTACTTATGGTACAGGTTTAGCATTTCCAATCAGATGCATTGATCGAGAATTGTGGTTGGGTCAGCTGGTAAAGGGTTTGTTAAAAAGCAAAGTTTGATCATATCTCATCCCTGTCATATAATCAGAAAGATTCATCTGCTTGTTAGTACTTAAGATAAAATTTAAAAAAAATTATGAAAATTACAGGGTACTACTTTGTACATATGGTATAATCATACCATAAGAATTATATATGCAATGCATATAGTACATCTGTGTATATACATTAACATAAAACCAATACAGTGATATAACATAATGTGAATTCCAGTGATGATGGGGTTGCTGGTTATTCATATTTAACCTTCTCACTTGGCTCAATGTTAAACACTCATTAAAATGAGTATGGATTGGATTTATGATAAAATGTGTATCCTCTAGAAACTCCGCTAGTTATGAAATATCTGATAAAAACATAGTGAACTGGGGTGCCTGGGTGGCTCAGTTGTTAACCGTCTTCCTTTGGCTCAGGTCATGATCCCAGAATCCTGGGATGGAGCCCTGCATCCATTGGGCTCCCTGCTCAGCGGGAAGCCTGCTTCTCCCTCTCCCACTACCCCTGCTTGTGTTCTGTCTCGTGCTGTGTCTCTCTCTGTCAAATAATTAAATAAGATCTTTAAAAAAAAAAAACATAGTGTGGGCGCCTGGTTGGCTCAGTGGATTAAAGCCTCTGCCTTCGGCTCAGGTCATGATCTCAGGGTCCTGGGATTGAGGCCTGTGTCAGGCTCTCTGCTCTGCAGGGAGCCTGCTTCCTCCTCTCTCTCTCTCTCTCTCTGCCTGCCTCTCTGCCTACTTGTGATCTCTCTCTGTCAAATAAATAAATAAATAAATAAATAAATAAATAAATAAATAAATAAATAAAATCTTAAAAAAAAACATAGTGAACTAAGTTGATTAAGTGTCTACCTTCAGCTCAAGTCATAATCCTCATAATCCCAGGGTCCTGGGATCTGGCTTGCGGGTCGGGATCCCTGCTCAGCGGGGAGTCTGCTTCTCTCCCTGCCCCCCACCCCTGCTCACTCTCTCTCTCTTTTTTTCTCTTTCAAATAAATAAATAAAATCTAAAACAAACAAACAAAAAACCCATAATGAACTAGGAAATTAACCCAGTCTATAAAAATATTTACATTTCTTTGTTTCTTCCCTGGAGATAGTCACTAACTAGATATGATTATCATTCCTGCACATTCCTTTGTCCTTTTACTCCAAATGAGAGTTTCCTTAAACAAAATATAGTGTTGTTTTATATGTTTTTATTACATAAACACACACATATATACACACACATTAACACGGTAGGTGTCCTTATCCTCCAACTTCTTAATTTAACATTGTGTATATACACACATTCATATAAATAGATATATAATGTGCATGTATATATAATGTGAGTATGTGTACACTGTGCCTATATATAATGTATATCTCTGTACTATGTATACACACACAAAAATATAGACAGACATATGTACATACACATACACAGAAAAACCTGATTCTTACTGTCAAGAAAGCCTTGTGAGGAGTTCAAAGGGAACCCTCTCTCCAGATCCCAGCACAGTATTTAGTGCATCACTCATAATGCCAAGTTTTGCTTCTTTTCCATCCCGGCTACTCTGAATTTTAACAGGAATGCTATTTCTTAGCCCATTCATTCACCTTTATCTATTCTTTCCCTCTCATTCTTATATCTTAGGTTGTGATCCTTTATCATGCTTTTTCAACTGAACAGTTAATTCATTTATTTTCATTTTATTTATACAGGTCTTGTTTAATTTTCTCTAGTTTATTGAGATATAATTGAGAGATAACATGTGTTAAGTTTAAGGAGTACAACATAATGGTAATATATATATATATATATATATATATATATATATATATATATATATAGCAAAGCGATTACTACAATAAGTTTAGTTAACATCCATCACCTCACAGTTACAATATTTTTAATTTAATTTTATTTTTTCAGTGCTCCAAAATTAATTGTTTATGTACCACACCCAGTGCTCCATGCAATACATGCCCTCCTTAATACCCACCACCAGGCTCACCCATCCCCCCACCCCCTCCCCCTCTAAAACCCTCAGTTTGATTCTCAGAGTCCACAGTCTCTCATGGTTCATCTCTCCCTCTGATTTCCCCCAATTCACTTTTCTTTCCCCTAGAGTCCTCCATGTTATTGCTTATGTTCCACAAGTAAGTGAAACCATATGATAATTGACTTTCTCCGCTTGACTTATTTCACTCAGCATAATCTCCTCCAGTCCCATCCATGTTGATGCAAAAGTTGGGTATTCACCCTTTCTGATGGCTGAGTAATATTCCATTGTATATATGGACCACATCTTCTTTATCCATTCCTCTGTGGAAGGGCATCTGGGCTCTTTCCACAGTTTGGCGATTGTGGACATTGCTGCTATGAACATTGGGGTACATATGGCCCTTCTTTTTACCGCGTCTGTATCTTTGGGGTAAATACCCGTTAGACACACAGTTACAATTTTTGTTTTTTGTGATGACTGTTAAGATCTGCTCTCTTGGGACGCCTGGGTGGCTCAGTTGGTTAAGCAGCTGCCTTCGGCTCAGCTCATGATCCCAGCGTCCTAGGATCGAGTCCCACATCTGGCTCCTTGCTCAGCAGGGAGCCTGCTTCTCCCTCTGCCTCTGCCTGCCACTCTACCTGCTTGTGCTCTCTCTCTGACAAATAAATCAATAAAACCTTTAAAAAAAAGATCTGCTCTCTTAACAACTTTTGAATATACACTACAGCATTGTTAACTATAGTCAAAATGTTGTACGATACCTCTCCCAAATTAATTTATAACTGGAAGCTTGTAACTTTTGAATACATCTACCCATTTCTTTTTTTATTGAGGTATAATTGACATATACATTATGTTGGGCTTGGGTGTACACCATAATAATTCTATATCTGTATATTTTGCAAAATGGTCACCACAGTAAGTCTAGTTAGCATCAGTCACCATACACACATACGAAGAACTTTTTTTCTGATGCTAACTTTTTAGATCCACTCTCTTAGTAACTTTCCAATATACCGTAGAGTATTACTAACTATAATCACAAGGCTGAACATTACATCTCCATGACTTACTTGTTTTATAAGTGGACATTTGTGGTTTTTGACAAACGTCTTCATTTGTCAAAATGTCAAGATGGCTCTTCAGCCATTCTGCCCTCTCTTCACCCTTCATATAGGTATCTAATACTTCAAAATATCTTCTGACTGTTGCTTTAGCCAGATTCTGATATGTTGTGTTTTCATTATCATTATCTTTATCAAATTTAGCAATTATAATCTGTATTTCCATTTGGGTCCAAGATTTGTTCAACAGTCTCTGAAAGAATAAATTTTCATGAATGTTCGGTGTTCTTCTGAAAAGTAAGTATCTTGTCTAATAGGGCTCACAGTTCAGAATCTCTACCTGTAAAATCTGCTCCTGGGATTACGTTGTTCAGTTCTTCTCTATAATGACTAAATATTTCTTCACTTGACCATTTTGGATTAAGAGAAGTGTGCTAGAATCATCTTTATTAGTGTGTTTCTTCCTGTTTCTCCTTGTATCTAATGTTTTTGCTCTATGAATACTTTTGCTGTGTGATTGGGTATATAAGTATTATCTCACATCTTCCGTGTGAATTTTAGTCTTTAGCATAAGAAATTGGGCCTTTTTTGGTCTTTTTAAACTCATTTTGTTTTCAGTTTTACTCACTAATATCAAGGTTATAACCCCTTGCTTCTTGTTGTTGGCAATTGTCTGGCATGTATTTCCTTATTTAAAAAATTCTAACCTACCTGAACTACTTTGTGTTTTGTGTAAGTCTGAAAAAAGTATAGACCTGGATTTTATTTTAATAGGCACTTCCATGGAGCACTGGGTGTGTTGCATAAACAATGAATCTTGGATCACTGAAAAAACAAAAACAAAAACAAACAAAAAATAGGCAATTTAGAAATTTTTTTACTAAGTAATTCAGACATATTTGCATTAATTGATATGATCAATGAATTCTGTCACTACGGATAAATTTTCTTTCCTATAATGTTATGTGAGTGGAATTATACGTTTGTTCATTTTTATCAGTCTTCTTTCCCTCAACCTAATTATTTCTAGATTTATCACTTTTTTGTATGTATGAATATTTTCTTCTTTTTTATTGTTGACTAATATTACATTATGTCGATACACCACTATTTGGTCTTTCATGCACCCAGTAATAGATATTTGGGTTGTTTCTAATTTGGGGCTGTTATAAATACAGCTGTATGAACATTTAGATATAAGTTTTTGCTTGAAAATATGCTTTCTTTCTCTAATACTTAGATGTATTTACCTAGAACGCTTATAAAATTAACCTTGTCAGAAACTAAAAAACTGTTTTCCTCAGCAGCCATATCATTCTTCATTGTCATCAACAGTGTATGAGAGTTCGGTTTTCTATACCTTGCCATAACTTGGTATGGTCAGTTTTAGAGAGGTGTAGTGTTACTACATTTCCTTAATGACTAATAATGTTCAGCACCTCTTCCTGTGTTTATTTCATGTTTCCATATCTTCTTTTTTAATTTTTTTTATTAACATATAATGTATTATTTGTTTCAGGATACAGGTCTGTGAATCATCAGTCCCACACAATTCACAGCACTCACCATAGCACACACCCTCCCCAGTGTCCATCACCCAGCCACCCCATCCCTCTAACCCCTCTCCCCTCCAGCAACCCTCAGTTTGTTTCCTGAGATTAAGAGTCTCTTATGGTTTGTCTCCCTCTCCGGTCCCATCTTGTTTCTTTTTTCCCTCTCTTCCCCCACAACCCCCCACCCTGTCTCTCAAATTCCTCATACCAGAGAGATCATATGATAATTGTCTTTCTCTGATTGACTTATTTCGCTTAGCATAATACACTCTAGTTCCATCCATGTCGTTGCAAATGGCAAGATTTCAGGGCTTTTTTGATGGCTGCATAGTATATACCACATCTTCTTTATCCATTCATCTGTCGGTGAACATCTAGGCTCTTTCCAAAGTTTGGATATTGTGGCCATTGCTGCTATAAACATTCGGGTGCACGTGCCCCTTCAGATCACTACATTTGTATCTTTAAGGTAAATACCCAGTAGTGCAATTGCTGGGTCATAGGGTAGCTCTATTTTCAACTTCTGAGGAAACTCCATACTGTTTTCTAGAGTTTCCAGAGCACCAGTTTGCATTCCCACCAACAGTGTAGGAGGGCTCCCTTTCTGGTTTCCTGACTGGTTAATTTTAGCCGTTCTGAGTGGTGTGAGGTGGGATCTCACTGTGGTTTTGATTTGATAAGTTCTTTATAGATTTTGGATACTAGCCCCTTGTCTGATATGTCACTTGCAAATATCTTCTCCCATTCTGTTGGTTATCTTTTGGTTTTGTTGACTGTTTCCTTTGCTGTGCAAAAGCTTTTAATCTTGATGAAGTCCCAATAGTTCATTTTTGCCCTTGCTTCCCTTCCCTTTGGCAATATTTCTAGAAAGAATTTGCTGAGTCTGAGGTTGAAGAGGTTGCTGCCTGTATTCTCCTCAAGGATTTTGATGGATTCCTGTCTCACATTGAGGTCTTTTACCTATTTTGAGTTTATCTTTGTGTATGCTGTAAGAGAATGGTCCAGTTTCATTCTTCCGCATGTGGCTGTCCAATTCTCCCAAGACCATTTGTTGAACTTTTTCCATTGAACATTCTTTGCTGCTTTGTTGAAGATTAGTTGACCATAGAGTTGGGGGTCCATTTCTGAGCTCTCTATTCTGTTTCACTGATCTATGTGTCTGTTTTTGTGCCAGTGCCATACTGTCTTGAAGATTACAGCTTTGTAATAGAGCTTGAAGTCTGCAATTGTGATGCCACCAACTTTGGTTTTCTTTTTCAACATTCCTCTGGCTATTCAGGGTCTTTTCCATATCTTCTTTAGTGAAGTATCTTCTCAACTGCTCGCTTATTTATTAAAGGGCTTGTTTTCATTTTATTGACCTTTGTGAGATTTTTTTTTCTGGATACAAGTCCTTTATCAGATATATGATTTACAAATATNTTCCTCTGGCTATTCAGGGTCTTTTCCATATCTTCTTTAGTGAAGTATCTTCTCAACTGCTCACTTATTTATTAAAGGGTTTGTTTTCATTTTATTGACCTTTGTGAGATTTTTTTTTTCTGGATACAAGTCCTTTATCAGATATATGATTTACAAATATATTCTCTAAGTCAGTGGCTTGTGTTTTAATTCTCTCAACAACGTCCTTTGAAGAACTATTTTGTTTTAATTTTTAGGAAGTCTCGATTTTCAGTTTGTTTACAGTTTGATTTTGACATTGATGACACATCTACTAAATATTCAGTTAAACTAAGGTCCCGGGCGCCTGGGTGGCTCAGTGGGTTAAAGCCTCTGCCTTCGGCTCAGGTCATGATCTCAGCGTCCTGGG
>LNAC01001239.1:429-15376 GCA_002007465.1 Ailurus styani | reverse complement strand
AAATAAATAAAATAAAATCTTTAAAATAAATAAATAAATAAACTAAGGTCCCAAGGTTTTTTTTTCCCTAGGTTTTCCTCTAGAAGTTTTATACTTTTAGCTTTATATTACTTCTGTAATTCATACTGACTTGATTTTTATATAGTGCAAGATGTGGATCACAGTTGGTATTTGTGCATATGGAGATCCACTTGTCCCAGCACTGTTTTCTTGAAAAGACTATCGTTTATGCACTGAATTGCTTTTATACCTTTGTCAAAGTCCCGTTTTCCATATATGTGTGGGTCTGTTTCCAAACTTTTCGTTTTGTTCCTTGGACACACAATTCTTTTTTTTAAGATTTTATTTATTCATTTGACACAGAGAGAGAGAGATTACAAGTAGGCAGAGAGGAGGAAGCAGGCTCCCGGCTGAGCAGGCAGCCCAACTCGGGGCTTGAACCCAGGACCCTGAGATCATGACCTGAACCGAAAGCAGAGGCTTTAACCCACTAAGCCACCCAGGCACCCCTTGACACACATTTCTACCTTCATTCTAATACTATACCGTTTTGGTTGCTGTGAATTTATAATTAGTTTTGATATAAGGTAGTACTTATCCTTCAGCTTTATTCTTGTTTTTCAAAGTTCGTTTTCATTGTCTAGGCCCTTTGCATTTTCACATTGCTTTTACAATAATCCTGTCACTTTTTTTAAGTATATGGTAGGTTTTTTGCTGTGATGGCATTGAATCTATAAATCAGTTTGGGGATACTTGACATCTTAACAATACCGAGTCTTCTCATCCCTTAAAGATGGTATTTCCCTTTATTTATTTAGGCTTTTTAAATTTCTCTCACCAATGCTTTGCAGTGTTCAGAATACAGGCCTTGCACATCTATGGACACAGATGTGATACATAGATTACCTCTGTGTAGTTCATATTTTTTCTGCTGTTGTCAATGGGAGTAATTTTTTTAAAGATTTTATTTATTTACCTGACAGAGAGGTAGAGAGCACAAGTAGGCAGAGCAGCAGATAGAGGGAGAGGGAAAGGCACGTTCCTCACTGAGCAGGGAGCTCAACGTGGGGCTCGATCCCAGGACCCTGGGATCATGACCCGAGCTGAAGGCAGCTGCTTAACTGACTGAGCCACCCAAGCGCCCAGATGGCAGTAATTTTTATTATAATTTCCAGGTATTATATTTTCACTGAACTGTCAGTTCACTGGAACATCAGTAGCCAAATGTTGTTGTGAATCTTTTTGTTTGAAAACACAAGTTACTCTAGGATGGAAAAGATAATTGCTGCTTAAAACCTATATTAGTCAGTGTTCTCCAGAGAAACAGAAACAAGAAGATGTTGCCATATAGACAGAGATTTATTTAATTGACTCTAGAGATTGTGGAGGCTTGACAGAAGCTGATAGGGGAGGCTAAGCATACTAAAGACTCAGGAAGGAGTTACAGCTGGACTCTGAAAGCTATTTACTAGACAACCACAGCAGCTGATGTTGTAGTGGAGTCAAAGGCAATCTACTTGAAAAACTTCCTTTGGCTCAGGGGAGATAATCTTTCCTTCCTAATAAAATATTTATATGGTAAGATGAGGCCCACCAACATAGAGAGCTAACTCCTTTACTGAAAATCTACACATTTGAGTGTAAGTCTCATCCAACAACACTCTCACAGAAATATCTAGAATAATGTTTGATCCAATATCTGGGTGCTGTGGCCCTGCCAAAAAGATGTATATAATTTATCATCACGATATTCATTTGCTGTGACTTTAGATGTGATTGGCACTATACTAAATCCAGGCATGCAAATGACCTACAGAAAATTCTACAGGTTGGACGCCTGGGTGGCTCAGTGGGTTGACGCCTCTGCCTTCGGCTCAGGTCATGATCTCAGGGTCCTGGGATCGAGGCCCGCATTGGGCTCCCTGCTCTGTGGGGAGCCTGCTTCCTCCTCTTTCTTTGCCTGCCTCTCAGCCTACTTGTGATCTCTCTCTCTCTGTCAAATAAATAAATAAGTAAAATCTTTAAAAAAGAAAGAAAATTCTACAGGTCATCTTCAGAAAACCAGTCATTAATATGTAATTGTTTAGTAGCTTTCAACTTTGTGTGGTTAGAATTGAATTAGGAATTTTTCTCGTTTATTCTTAAACAAATGCAGCTCAATGAATTCATGGATTTTTTTGATGGTAAGATTGTATGAGTGTGTGTGTGTGTGTGTGTGTGTGTGTGTTGGTGAAGCTCTGAGGAGTATCTCTTGTGAGGAATATGTGAGGTGAATTACTGTGCATTATATCTGTCCTTCTCAGTTCCAAACACGTATTAGGAAACAAGTCAGGATGGTTGCTGATTGTTTTCTCTCAGTTTCCCTTGGCCAGCATGGTTACCATGGTGACTCATTGACTGCTCTGAAATTTGGTACAAACTGAAAATCCATTTATGATTCTTGCCTTACTCACTCATTATTCTGATAGCTGTTAAGTGTTGCTTTTATAATGCTGTCGTTCCTTCTAGATTTAAAAAATTGACATTCAAATGTGGAAAAGAACTTTCACTTCTCCCATCATTTTCTTATTTATTTGTGTATTATTTTATTGGTATGATGCTTGGATTCCTATTTCGCTCAAATATTTACCATCTGACATTATACTTATGTATTTTGGTGCTCAAATTTTCACAGACAAGTGGTATACACACACACACACACACAATATTCATTTGCTTAGATTTTAGATACGATTTGTACTATACTAAATCCAGGGATGAAGATGACCTACAGAAAATTCTACAGGTCATCTTCAGAAAACCAGTCACTAATACGTAATAGTTTAGGAAACAAGTCAGGATGGTTGCTGTTTTTCTCCCAGGTTTCCATGGCCAGCATGGTTACCATGGTGACTCAGTGACTAATGTGGGATTTGGTACAGACTGAAAATCCATTTATGATACTTGCCTGAATCACTCATTACTCTGATAATTGTTAAGTGTTTCTTTCTTATAATGGTGTTGTCATTCTTTCTAGATTCATTCATTGGCATTTGTGTTGGGTTGAGATTTTGCCTTCTCCTATATCATTTATTTATTTCTTCTAATATTTCCTTTTTTATGTTTTCATTTAAATTCCAGTTAGTTAACACACGGTGTAATATTAGTTTCAGATGTACAATATAGTGATTCACCACTTCCATACAACACCTGGTGCTCATCATGACAAGTGCACGCCTTAATCCCCATCACCTATTTCACCTCCCCCACCCACCTCCTCTCTGGAAATCATCAGTTTATTCTCTATAGTTAAGAGTCTGTTTTCTGGGGGTGCCTGGGTGGCTCAGTGGGTTAAAGCCCCCACCTTCCACTCAGGTCATGATCTCAGGGTCCTGGGATCGAGCCCCGCATTGGGTTCCCTGCTGAGAAGGGAGACTGCTTCCTCCTCTCTTTCTGCCCGCCTCTCTGCCTACTTGTGATCTCTCTCTCTGTCAAATAAATAAATAAAATCTTTTAAAAAAAAGAGTCTGTTTTCTGGTTTGCCTCTCTCCTTTTTTCCCTTTGCTCTTTGTTTTATTCCTTAAATTTTATGGATTTCTTTTATTAGTATGACTCATGGATTCTTATTGTACTCAAATAGTTATCATCTGACATTATAATTATGTATTTTGATACTCAAATTGTCACAGAATTAGTCGCTGTTAGTGCCTTCAAATTGGCTTCCATTAGCGGCCATTGTCACCTCCCTAAAATTCTTTGAACATGTACTTTCCTCTGTGAGCCTGAGTATCCCCGAAACTGTATAAAGAAAACAATGTTGTGAGCTTCAGAGCAACACTTTGAGGATATAAATGGAAAAAGTCTGAAAATAGCAAACTACACTGTGTGGCATTTAGAAAGCCCTCAAACTGTTAGCTGCCCATTCTAGCTTTGCCTCCTTCATTCTGTCAATGTGATGATGCCTCTGACATGAACATGATAGCATAACTACCAAAGAGAATACTTGGACATGGGACAGCAAGCAGGAGTGAGCCCTCAATTCCATGAAGTGAGAGCTTCAGTGTCACTGCTGTGTGCAGGAGGGGACTGTGGGATAGAGCTGGGGAAGAGGCAGAGTGTCACTGCACAGCTTCTAGTGACCTGAGTGGGGACAGGCAAGCACATCCTCACCCTTTTCCCCTGTGTTTCATGTGTTTTCCCTTCCTCTCACTTTCCTCTCTGTTCCATGTGCTGTATGATCTTCTGACTCTCCCCTGTAGTCAAACGGCAGAGAGGATGTGCACCCTGTGCCTCAGAAGTGAGCCAATAGAAAACCAAGTGTGATGTCCATTGTGCTAGTCATTTTCCTCAAGCAAGAGTGAAGAAATCGGGGTCCCATCATTTAAGTCACTTCCCTTTTTCCAGTGGGTATACAAAGGGATAACAATACCCAATTCTCTAACAACACAGGGATATTGTGGAGTTTAGTGTGGATCCACATAGGAAAGCAATCTGTGGTCATAGTGGAGAAGTTAGAACATGAGAACTTTTGATTAATTATATTAACAGAGACATCCCACATATCATAGAATTCTGCATGGTCGACACTAAATTAATGGTGCACAAACTACAGATGCTTAGGTCAGGAGTTTTCAAAGTGTGGTCCTAGGAACACTTCATCAAAATTAGTAGGGAGTGCTTGTTAAAACTGCAGCTACATGGGCCCACATTAAGTCTGCTGCACCCAAAACTGGGAGGTTCAGTAGGAGGTATTTACATTTTGAGTGATTTCTCCTGTGTATGGTGGTATTCATGCAAGTTTGAAAATCAACTTGAATGTGAATTTGCAATAAGCTCTTATTACTGTTTTGAATCATGTAATGTCTTATTTTTGTGTCAGTTTGTCCTACAACTGAGCTTTAAATATCTATGTCTATTCCCAGTAGATCAAAAAGGGAATAATCTTTTCAGTCATACTTATTTACTGTTTGATATCGGAGGGATTGAAGTAATTTCCTAATGGTCCCATAACAAAGTACTACAAACTGGGTGGGTTAAATAATAGAAATTTATTGTCTCACATTTGTGAAAGCTAGAAGCCTGAGATCAAGGTGTATCCAGGGACATCCTCTCTCAGAATACTACTGGAGTATTATACATACTTCTCCCTAACTTCTGGTGGTTGTCTGGCAATGTTTACATTTCTTGGCTTGCAGATGTTTGAATCCGACGTCTGCCTTCATCGTCACAAGCCATTATCCCCTATTCTGATTGCACATGGCTGTCTTCTTATAAGGACAGGAGTTACATTGGTTTAGGGACACACCCTACTTCAGTATGACCTTATCTTAATTAATTACATCTGCAGTAATCACACTGCAAATAAGGTTTCTGATGTACTGGAGGATAAAACTTCAAGATATCTTCTTGGCAGTGATGCAGTTCAACCTATAGCAGCCACAGAACAAGTTCCTGGGGACCCAACACAGCGAACAAGACCAGGCAGCAGCATCCATGGCACTTTGTTTCTTACACGGGAAAACTGGCAATAAGCATGAAAGCAAATCAGTACTCATGACAACTGTATGTGAAAATGAGTGCTTTAAAGTAAATGAATCCATTGAGTAGGAAATAATGGGGATGGGATTATTATTTTTACTTTGGAGAAAGAGAGAGAAAGTACAAGTGGCGGGGGGGGGCAGAGGGAAAGAGAGATGAAAACTCCCCGGTAAGTGCAGAGCGCAACGTGGGGCTCGATCTCAAGGCCCTGAGCTCATGACCTGAGCTGAAACCAAGAGTTGGATGCTTAACTGACTGAGCCACCCAGACACCCCAGAATGGGACTATTATATGTGGGATTGTCAGTGAAGCTCTTTCTCAGGATGTGACATTTCGGCTGAGTTCTGAAGATCAAGAGGAAACCAGGTCTGGGCTGGCCTTTGGTTTGTTATGTGCTTGACATCATTTTTTCCAGGAGCAGGCTGGAGCCTAGCAGGCAAAGTGCAGATGGTAGGAGATGAGGTCAAAAAGTCAGACAGGAACTACATCATTCTGGAGACATTCTGAGGTTGGAGAGTTACAGTGTGAGAGTGACATGATCTCATTCATGTGCTCAGAAGGTGACTCTGGCCACAGTTTAGAGAGTGGAATAGACAGGGACAAGATGGCTGTGGGATTGACCATTAGGAGAAGCTTGCAGAAACCAAGGTAGGGATAAGAGTTGATTGCCCCAGTGCTGCAACAGTGTGCAGGGGACAGAAGTGACCCTGAACTGAGTATGATGCAGGTAGGACAAGAAAGAACTGCAGTGGTGGATAGTAGGAGTTTGTGATAATGGATCGAATCCAGGATGAGCCCTTGGCCTTTTCATTAGTCAGGTGCAGAAATGGTGGTTCTGTTTCCCGAGATCTGTTGTTTCAAGTGCTTTTGAGATGTTCTGATGAGAATTAGTTAGGATCCAAAGGTGGTTACAGTGATAGTGACTAAAATATCCATCAGTGGGGAGCAGAAAGATGGTTGTAGAGTAGGAGACCCTAGGCTCGCCTGGTCCCACAAAAACAACTAGATAACTATCAAATCATCATAACACTCCAGAAATTGATTTGAAAACTGAAAGAACTAACTCCACAACTACAGGGAGAGAAGTCACATCCAAGAAGGTAGGAAGTGTGGAGACGTGATTTAGGGGAGAAATGTATCACGGCTGCTGAGGAGGAGAGGAAACCATGATCACAGAGCAGGGTGAAAGAGAGAGGAGCACATGGGGAATGCACAGGAGAAAGTTAAACCAAAGCCATCGGCTTGGAAAAGGAGAGGGGCTGAATTTCATGAGTTCTTGCCACAAATGGCCTTAAAGACTGGAGGTTTTCTGTTTGTTTGTTTTGTTTTGTTTTTATTCTTTGCCCCAGGGGTACAGGTCTGTGAATCATCAGGCTTACATCTTTCACAGCATTCACCAAAGTACAAACCCTCCCCAATGTCCATAACCCATCCACCCTATCCCTACCCTCCCACCCCCCAGTAACCCTCAGTTTGTTTTGTGAGATTAGGAGTCTCTTATGGTTTGTCTCTTCCCCATCCCATCTTGTTTCATTATTTTTTAAGACTGGAGTTTTAAAGGTCAGCAGGCTTGACTGGGCTAGAGCCTAGAGGAGATTGCACTGTTACTGGAGGGAGAATTGAGGGGCAGATAGCATGGAAACAGCGATCTGAAGAGCACCTGGAGCACGCAGAGAGGAGATTACTCACTCTTCCTGGAGTGCATCCCTGATAGGGAATACTCAGTGGAAAAAGACAGCCACTTCAAAAATGCAGAAGAATGGAACTGTCCTACTTTCTTACACCATGTGTACCTCCATAGTGTTTTCCACTTGCATTCCCACCAACAGGGTAAGAGTGTTCCCCTTTCTCCACATCCTCACCAACATCTATTATTTCCTGAGTTAATTTAGGCCCTCATGACAGGTGTGAGGTTCTATTTCAATGTGGTTTTGATTTGTATTTCCCTGATGATGAGTGATGTTGAATATTTTTTCATGTGTTTGTTAGCCATTTGTATGTCTTCTTTGGAGAAATATCTGTTCATGTCTTCTGCCTGTTTTTAAGTGGATTATCTGGGGGTTTTTTGGTGTTGAGTTGTATAAGTTCTATATATATTTTGGATACTAAGTCTTTATCAGATATGTCGTTTGCAGATGTCTTCTCCCATTGCATAGGTTGCCTTTTAGTTTTGTTGACTGTTTCCTTTGCCTTAAAGAAGCTTTTGAATTTGATGAAGTCCCAATAGTTCATTTCTGCTTTTGTTTCCCTGCCTTTGGGGACGTGTCTTGGAATAAGTTGGTATGGCCAAAGTCGAAGAAGTTACTGCCTGTGTTCTCCTCTAGGATTTTGTTGGATTCCTGTCTCACACTGAGGTCTTTCTTCCATTTTGAGTTTATCTTTGTGTATGATGCAAGAAAATGGTCCGGTTTCATTCTTCTACATGTGGCTGTCCAATTTTCTCAACACCATTTGTTAAAAAGACTGTCCTTTTTCCATTGGATCTTCTTTCCCCTTTTTTGAAGATTACTTGACCATAGAATTGAGGATCCATTTCTGGGTTCTCTATTCTGTTCCATTGATCTGTGTCTGTTTTTGTGCCAGTACCATACTCTTTTGATGATTACAGTTTTGTAATGTAGCTTGCAGTCTGATATTGTGATGCCCCCAGGTCTGGTTTTCTTTTTCAACGTTCCTCTCGCTACTCGGGATCTTTTCTGGTTCCATACAAATTTTAGGATTATTTGTTCCAGCTCTGTTAAAAAGATGTCGATGGTATTTTGATAGGGATTGAACTGAAAGTGTAGATTGCTCTGGGTAGCATAGACATTTTAAAACATATTTATTGCGAATGGCAAGGTGAATGCTGTGAAAGATGTAAGCCTGATGATTCACAGACCTGTACCCCTTGGGCAAATAATAAAAATAAAATTAAAAATAAATAAATAAATAAAACATATTTATTCTTCCAATCCATGAGCATAGAGTGTGTTTCCATTTCTTTGTGTATTCCTCAATGACTTTCATGAGTGTTCTATATTTTTTAGAGTACAGATTCTTTGGCTCTTGGGTTAGGTTTATTCCTAGGTATCTTTTGGTTCATGCTGCAATTGTAAATGGGATCAATTCCTTAATTTCTCTTTCTTCTGCATCATTGTTAGTTTATAAAGATGTAACTCATTTCTGTGCATTGATTTTATATCCTGCCACATTGCTGAATTCCTGTATGAGTTCTAGCAATTTGGGGGTGGAGTCTTTTGGGTTTTCCACATAAAGTATCATGTCATCTGCGAAGAGTGAGAGTTTGAATTCTTTGCCAATTTAAATGATCTTTATTTCTTTTTGTTGTCTGATTGCTGGGGCTAGAATTCTAGTACTACGTTGAACAACAGTGGTGAGAGTGGACATCCCTGTCGTGTTCCTGACCATCACGGGAAAGTTCTCAGTTTCTCCCCATTGAGGATGATATTCACTGTGGGTTTTTCAAAGATGGCTTTTATGATATTGAGCTATGTTCCCTCTATCCCTACACTGTGGAGAGTTTTAATCAAGAAAGGATGCTGTGTTTTGTCAAGGGTTTTTTTCTTTTGCATTAACTGAGAGCATCATATGGTTCTTGTCCTTTCTTTTATTAATGTGATGTATCATGTTGCTTGATTTGTGGATGTTAAACAGCACTTGCAGCGCAGGAATAAATCTCACTTGGTTGTGGTGAATAACCCTTTTAATGTATTGTTGGATCCTATTGGCTAATATCTTGGTGAGAATTTTTACATCCGTGTTCATCAGGGATATTGGTCTGTAATTCTCCTTTTCGGTGGGGTCTTTTTCTGGTTTGGGGGTCAAGGTAATGCTGGCCTCATAAAATGAGTTTGGAAGTTGTCCTTCCATTTCTATTTTTCTTGAAACAGCTCCGGAAGAATAGGTATTAGTTCTCCTTAAATATTTGGTAGAATTCCCCTAGGAGGCCATCCAGCCCTGGACTCTTGTTTGTCAGGAGATTCTTGACTACTACTTCAATTTCCTTGCTGGATATGGGTCTGTTCAGGTTTTCTCTTTCTTCCTGTTTCAGTTTTGGTAGTTTATAAGTTTCTAGGAATGCATCCATTTCTCCAGATTGCTTAATTTTTTGGCATGTAGTTGCTCATAATATGTTCTTAAAATTGTATTTCCTTGGTGTTGGTTGTGATCTCTCCTCTTTCATTCATGATTTTAATTTGGGTCTTGTCTTTTCTTTTTGATAAGTCTAGTGAGGTGTCTATCGATCTTATTAATTCTTTCAAAGAACCAGTTTCTAGTTTGGTTGATTCGTTCTACTGTTCTTTTGGTTTCTATTTCACTGATTCCTGATCTAATCTTCATTATTTCTCTTCTCCTGCTTGGTTTAGGCTTTATTTGCCATTCTTTCTCTGGCTCCTTTGGGTGTAAGGTTAGCTTGTGTATTTGAGACTTTTCTTGTTTCTTGAGAAAGACTTGTATTGCTATGTACTTCCCTCTTAAGACCGTTTATCCTGCATCCCTAAGGTTTCGAACAGATGGTTTTTCATTTTCTTTTGCTTCCATGAATTTTTGTAATTCATCTTAAACTTCCTGTCTGACCCATTCACTCTTTAGTAGGATGCTCTTTAACCTTCATCTATTTGCATTCCTTCCAAATTCCCTCTTGTGATTGAGTTCAAGTTTCAAATCATTGTGGTCTGAAAACATACAGGGAATAATCCCAATATCTTGGTACTGGTTGATATCTTATTTGTGACTCAGTATGTAGTCTATTCTGGAGACTCTTCCATGTGCACTCGAGAAGAACTCATATAGTGCCCAGGACCTGGCACTTCAGGGAGTGTCCCTGGGGTGTTCTGCGTGCATTCTGTGGCTGTGTTTTGCCTGCTCTATCTTTCAGGCCAGTCATCTGCACAGATTCTCCTTGCCTGCGGTGGGCAGCATTTGGATTTTGGCCAGAGTGTAGCGAGTTTTAACTAGCTACGCTCTTGTCTGCTTGTTAAATGAGACCTGATGTTTCTACCACTAGAACTGAAGTTTTGCAGAACACTTTGGTCGAGAGATGTGGTGTGTCCAGAGTTACTGTTGGTCTCCTGAGCAAAGGGCCCACAGTTCTGGGACTTGGACATGGGTGCCTAAAAAAAGAAGTACCACCAGAGCACAGGGGGTGCGACTTGTAAGCAAGTTATGCAGCCTTCCTTCTGTGCTGCGCTATTACTGAAGCTGGTTAATATTGAGGGGCAAGGGAGGGAAATGGTGCCAGCCATTTCTTTTGTCCCCAGCGAGGGATCTCCATGCTTTTTGCTTTCATGGAACCACTCCCAGAAGAGTGAATAATCTCCCCACCCCTACCCCACGGGTCCCAGGCACTTCTCAAATTGCCATTTACATGTTGTCTTTCTCTGGGTTGCTTGCCTGCCAGGAGCAGCACAGTGCACATTGGGCTCTGTCAAGTGCCAAGACTGCTGACTTTTTAAAACTCCAAGCTTTAGGGATGTGGTGTGGCAGTGACCTGTACTGGTCTACTGGAGAAGAGTCTCACCACAGTGGAACTGATGCAGGTTTAACCCAGAAGAGAACTAACACCAGTGCATAGGGGCACGGGACTTGGAGCAAGCAGGCTAGACAGCCAGTGTTGGGGGAGCCATTCTCAGTAGGGGCTTTTCATCTATACCAAGGGATGCAGGAGTAAAATGGAGCCCACTGGCTCTTTTGTCCCCAAATAGGTGTCTCTCACAGATGCACTGCAAGAAGAGCAATCTCTCCCGTGAACCTTGTGCATTCTTCAGATCATGCCATCTACCACCAGGTTGCTTGCCTCCCTTCTCTCCAGGAGTAGGCCTGTGCCCTCGGGGCTTTATCCCAGCCAAGCCTTCCCACCTTTAAAACTCCAATCTTCAAGTTCTGCAGGTTGCAAAAACTCATAAAAATCAACCCCTCTCATTTTCCCAGCCAATGGCTTTAGTAAAGTGTTCTCCATGTGTGATGCCTTGTGTGCTCCTCTCTTTCTCACATTTGTCTGTGACCAGGGCTCCCTCCCCTCTACAGGACCCATGATCCATTTCTCCCCCAAACCACATCTGTGCACTTCCTACCCTCTTTGATGTGGCCTCTTCTCTCCCTCTAGTTGTGGAGTTTGTTCTGTTAGTTCTCAGGTTGATTTCTTGGCTGTTCAGAATGATTTGATAGGTGTCCAGTTGTGTTCCAGGGATGAGATGAGCCTAGGTTCACCTACTACACCACAGTTTTTAAGTAATCTCTGCACCTTATTGGGACACAAACTCACAACCCTGAGATCAAGAGCTGCATGCTCTACTGAACCGAGCCAGCCAGGTGTCTCTAAGCCAACCAGGTGCCTCTGCTTCTGGACTTTTAATCAGAGCTAACAATTTTCCTCCACCACCAGGTTATAGAAGAATATCACTGGGTGTACTTCTGTGAATAGGAGAGAGATGAGAGACAGATGGACCATACTGGGAAGTCAGGCATAAAAGGAACACATGGGGAAGTGACCATCTTGTGAGAAACCTGTGAAAATCATGTCACCAAGTCAGGAGAATTTGATGTTGAGATCAGGGTTCCAGTCTTGTGCTTATTTTTGAGAACATGTTCTCTCCTCTCTCTCTTGTGGATGTGGGTCCAGGCTACCACAACTGGCAGATGAGGTCCTAAATGAAGCAGAAACTCCATGTCACCTCAGATGAACCCCTCAGAGGACTCATTGGGAGGAACAAACCTTTTAGGGATAATACAGACACAAAGCCATATCTGAAATCTACCACACAACCTGGCCATTGGACTAAAGAGAAAGTAAAATCTCTAGTTCACAACCATAAGAGAGCCAAGACTGAAATCACACAAGTGTTACCTATCTGGGAAAGTGGAGGAGCAGGTTGTAGCATCTTAGTGCTATTCAAGAGGATGAGAGATCTGGATTGCAAGTGTCCTCGGTTTCCCAAGGTACAACCTCTCCCTGTTCAATGCCATTTATTTTGGGCTAGATGCCAGTTTTGTAGGACTCAGGGTCAAGCTTGGTTGGACTAAACTGCTTGGAATGGAGATCATTTGAGGTCATATTTCACCAACCCATGTGGTGGACACTAACAACCATCCTATTGCTTGTGGACATTTCCAGTTATCCAGCCTGCATATCAAAAGAGAGACGTTGATACAGATATGGAATTGGATGGAGAGTGTCTGGCACTACTACAGCAGACATCTAATTCACATTTAATAAAATGTGAATAAAAATTCACATTTAATAAAAACGAGATATAGATGTAAGTAGAAAATGAAACTATGTATATGTTCTTTCATTCATTTCATACACACATGAATTCTTCAAGAGCATTGGGATCACCATATATTTATTGTTTCATAATCTGGTTTAAAGAAAAGTTTTTGTTTCTGTGTCTAAAATAATGTCCTTTCATTAGGAAAAAATAACCTGCAGAAAATGAAAATGATGAATCTACATAGAGGTGTGTGACCTTGTAGTGAGTCATCCGTCAATTAGGCAGGTTGATACCTATGTCAGAGTTCTGTAAAGTGAAATGAACAAAGCAATAAAAAGTATCTGACTTATTGTACTGTAAAATTTCAACAAATATCAGTATAGTCACTCCTGTGTTTTCCCCCAAACAAAAAAGATGACTTAACCATGAATAGCTCATAGAAGTCATTGGGTTTGATGCAGCAGGAAAGGAAATGTATTCATGTTTATATGCTGGATCAGCTTTGGTGTGGTTTATTTCTTAAATGCATTACCTGATTATGATGATGAAGAAGAAGCAAATCATCCCCTTGTTACATTTGTGTGTAATTGTGTACAACAGAATAATTTGGTATTTATATGTATATTATGAGATGATGACCACTGTAAGTCTAATTAACATGTGTCACTTTACATAGTTACAGATTTTTTTGTGTTATGAGGACTTCTAAGATCTACTCTCTTATCAACTTCCACATGTGCAATAGAGTATTATTAACTGTAGTCACCATTGCTATACATGCCATCAAAGGCATATGCTTACCCAACTGAGAGACCCAGCAGTCCCATGACTTATTTATTTTATAACTAGAAATTTGTATGTTTTGACCCTTTTCTCCTTTTCGTCTACCCATCAGCCACTGCCTTGGGCAACCACCAAAGTCTTCTCTATATACCCATGCTAGGTTTTCTGTTTGTTTTTGATTGTTTTTCTAGGTTTCACAAGTAGCTGAGATTATATGGTCTTTTCTTTTCTCTGTGGGACTTACTTAATTTGACATCATGCCGATAAAGTCCATGCATGTTATCACAAATGGCAAGATTTCATTCTTTCTTATGGCTCACTAGTATTGCATAGTATATATATACACCACAATCTCTTTATCCAGGCACCCATCAATGGACACTTAGGTTGTTTCCATATCTTGGCTATTTTAAATAGTGCTGTATTAAAATGAGAGTGCATATATCTTTCCAAGTTACTGTTTTTGTTTTTATCAGATAAACCCTGAACTAGATTTGTTAGATAATATGGTAGCTCTATATTTAATTTTTTGAGGAACCCTCATAATATTTTCCATAGTAGCTGTACCAATCTACATATTGTTTTTTGCATACATATTCTTTTTTGCATCTCACCAACACATGTTATCTCTTGTCTTTTTCATAATTCCTAGTCTAACATATGTAAGATGATATCTCATTATGGGTTTTTTTTTAATTTTATTTTTATTATTTGCCCCAGGGGTACAGGTCTGTGAATCATCAGGCTTACATCTTTCACAGCATTCACCAAAGCACAAACCCTCCCCAGTGTCCATAACCCATCCACCCTATCCCTACCCTCCCACCCCCCAGTAACCCTCAGTTTGTTTTGTGAGATCAGGAGCCTCTTATGGTTTGTGTCCTTCCCCATCCCATCTTGTTTCATTTTTTTTCCTCCCTACCCCCCATGACCCCCCACACTGCCCCTCAAGTTCCTCATATCAGAGAGATCATATGATAATTGTCTTTCTCTGATTGACTTATTTCGCTCAGCATAATACCCTCCAGTTCCATCCATGTCGTTGCAAATGGCAAGATTTCGTTTCTTTTGATAGCTGCATAGTATTCCATTGTATATATATACCACCTCTTCTTTATCCATTCATCTGTTGATGGACATCTAGGTTCTTTCCATAGTTTGGCTATTGTGGACATTGCTGCTATAAACATTCGGGTGCACGTGCCCCTGAGGATCACTACCTTTGTGTCTTTAGGATAAATACCCAGTAGTGCGATTGCTGGGTCGTAGGGTAGCTCCATTTTCAACTTTTTGAGGAATCTCCATACTGTTTTCCAGAGTGGCTGCACCAGTTTGCATTCCCACCAACAGTGTAGGAGGGTTCCCCTTTCTCCGCAACCTCGCCAACATCTGTCGTTTCCTGACTTGTTGATTTTAGCCATTCTGACTGGTGT
>LNAC01001238.1:218044-277052 GCA_002007465.1 Ailurus styani | reverse complement strand
CTCAGAAGAGACCTGGAACTGGGTAGAAAAGTAAGAGGGAAAAAAAAAACAACAACAAAAACGAAAACCAAAAACTAACAAACAAACAAACAAAAAAAACCAAAAACACAAAATCATACAAAAACTAAACAAAAATGAATAAAACAAAATCCTGTATCTATATTATCTATTTCTGTTTCTATATCTATGTCTATGACTCCATATCTCTATCTATCTCTCTCTATCTCTATTAGATTGGTGAATTGAACAGACCCTATAAGTATCCAAAAAANCCCTATAAGTATCCAAAAAAATAAGGTTAAAAACAATGAAGGGATAAAATATGATTATAACAATGAAAATTTTAAAAAAAGAGAATAAAAAGTGTTGATACGATATAAGAGTTAAGAACGTTAAAATAGGAAAAGGGAAAAATTTTAAAAGAAAAAAGTAAGAAAAAGTTTCAAAGAGAAAAAAAAATCAATGAACTTTGAATGATTGAAGAATCATGGGGAAAAAGCCATGAATTGTCTCCGTTGCTTTTCCGTAGTTCTGGGGTTCTGCAATACTTAGCTGTCTTGAACTTGACTTTGACTGGATGGTTTGTTTGTTTGTTTGTTTCTCTTGGTCTTCTGGGGGAGGGGCCTGTTGCTATGATTCTCAAGTGTCTCTGCCCGAGGCGGATTCCCACCGCCCTCGCCAGGGGCCAGGCTAAGTAATCAGCTCGGGTTCGCTCTCAGGAGCTTTTGTTCCCTGAACGCTTTCCGTACCTCGTTGGAGGACGGGACTGAAAATGGCGGCTCCCAGTCTCCGACCCGGAGGAGCCGAGAGCCTGGGGCCTCAGCCCTCAGCCCGCCTCAGAGAAAAGCAGTCCCTCCCGTCTCCTGGTCTCCGGCCGCGCTCCGAGCTCACCCGGCCTGTGACTGAGTGTCTCTATCTCTGGCGCGGCCCCGCTTAGAATCTCCAAACCCGGCAGATCCTGCAGCCACTCCCGCACTGCTGCTCCCGGAGGAGGAAGGTGAGTCTCTCCGGGTCTGCTGCCCGTGGGGTCCCCGCTCACAGATCAGTGGCCCGGCTGAGCTTCAGATCCCAGCCCAAGGTAACCCCAAGCTGAGAGACACCTCAGCTCAGCTCCGTCTCTCCCGCCGGCTTCTGAGACCTGGGAGCTCGGTCGCGCTCAGACACCCCTGGTCTTTTTGTGTCCCCGTGGGTCCTGAGACCACACTGTCCCTGCAGGGGCTTCACCCCCCGCTTGGTCTCTGGGGCGACGTCCCTCCGTGGAGCCGACTTCTCACAGTTCCGAGTCTGTGCTCCGCTGCTCGCTCCCTTGGCGGCAGCCGGCCCCTCCCCCCGGGTCTATCTTCCCGTCACCGCAGATTCACTTCTCCGCACGTCCTACCTTCCAGAAAGTGGTCGATTTTCTGTTCCTAGAATTGATGCTCTTCTTCTCTTTGATCTCCGGTAGAATTTGTAGGTGTTCAGAATGGTTTGATAGCTCTCTGGGTGAATTCCTGGGACCTGATGATAATCGGTCTCCTACTCCTCCGCCATCTTGCCGCTCCTCCTCGATTTCATGAGACACTTGAATTTTTACCAGTTTAATCGCTATATATTGATAGTCCACTATAATTTTAATATTTATTTCCTAACTTGCTAATGAGATGTACAGGTTTTAATTTGCTTATTGGACTTTGGATTTCTTCTTTTGTGAAGTACCTCTACTTTTGTCATTTTTTTCCATTAAGTCATCTGTCATTTTAAAAAATTTATTTGGAATGTGATGAGCACTGGGTGTTATACAAAACTGATAAATTATTGAACACTACACCTGAAACTAATGATGTACTATAAGTTGGCTAATTGAATTTAAATTAAAAAGATAAAAATTAAAATTTATTTGAGGGGCTTATTGTTATATTTTGGTTGAGGTTTTTTTGGTTTATAAGTTACAAATATATTCTCCCACTTTGTGTCATGGCTTTTTACACTTAACTTTGGTTACTTTTCACTGAAAAACTTAATGTTGGAGCTAGCATCAATCACTGTATGTATTAATTTTTTTCCTCACTTAAAATCAGAGAAATTATCCTTATTTTGAAGAGTTGCACACCTAAGGGTCAGCTTACCTGCAGGATGAATAATGAGTCTTTGGCTTAATAGTTTTCATAGACACTGAACAGTGGGTTGAATGAGGAAAATAGACTTAAATAATCCCTTTTCCATATTCTATGAGTTAATTTCACCTCGCTTCTCTGGAAAGGAATAAATATGCAATTGCTTAAGGACTAAACAAAAGCTGTTCATGTTTCTATGGGCTTTGTTTTGCTAATTTGCCTTAAGAGGACAGAGATAATCTCCTGTGCCTAAAAATGAGCATGCTTTATTTTTTGGCCTCATTTTTTTCTGTTTCCTAAAGGGAAATTATGAGGTCCTCTGGAGCTGAAAATTGAAAATTGAGTAGCTGGTTAAAGAAGCAAAGTGGTGTCACGTCACAAGCAAGGTTCTTGGACACATCACAACATTTGCAAGGGAAAGTTTTGGCGTCCATATGGGTATATTAATACTGCTTTTATCCATCCCTCTGTAGCTACTCAGGCAAGTGACAAGTAGGTATGTCATGACCACATGTGACATATAAATTACAAGTTCTCTGCCACTCTAAAACTTTATTCAGCATCAACCTTTGCACCAATACACGAAGGCATAATAGCCAATAATTTATGAGTGTAATTTGAAGGAAGCAATTCTGCTTTGTGATTACAGTAGTGAATAAAAGATTCAAATCCTCATTGACCCAGCATCAAATTCCACTTTACTTTTTTTTCCCCCCAGTGATGTTGTTTATGGGAGTAAACAAGCGGAGTCCAAGAAAGGTGACAGATTAAAGAAATGCAGTGACTGCAAGGGACAAAGACAATGGCATTAGAAATGAAGGAAATTATCAGAAGAAAATAAATGTGCATAGGTCCAAAT
Source organism: Ailurus styani (assembly GCA_002007465.1). Taxonomy (NCBI): domain Eukaryota; kingdom Metazoa; phylum Chordata; class Mammalia; order Carnivora; family Ailuridae; genus Ailurus; species Ailurus styani. The sequence goes on along the minus strand of LNAC01001238.1, from coordinate 274,100 downwards.
TTTATAATTTAGATTTTTTTTTCTTTTTCTTTTCTTTTTTTTCTGCATTTCACAGAAAGTGCTTTGGAAACAAAGTACGTTGCATAGCTAGGCGGTATAGCTGATAAGAGAAATGATAGGCTGGTGAGAGCCAGGAGGGAAGACTTGGATGAGAACTACTTTATGATTTCTTGATTAAGATACTTTGAAGAAGAATTTGCTTCCTTGATAAATGAGATCTACTGGTGAGGGCCATGGGATTCACCTGAGACTCTTTCTCAGTAAAATATCTGCCCTGCAGACTTTCTAATACTGGCCACAATTTGGCAGCTGTTAATTACACTTTCCCTTGGGATTTTAAAAATAGATTTCCTCCCCAGTTATTCTTTTGGACTAGAGCTCAAGTAGGGATGACAGAATCTTTGTGAATATGAAGGGGTGTGCAAATACTGAGCTTGCTGACTGGATCCATTCCAGTTTGCATTAGCCTGAGGTCTGGAATCAAGTTCAAATCAATTCAGGATGAAGTGAGATGAATGTGACTCTCTACCCACAGATGACAGGATGATCTGAAGTGAAAACCAGGGGCACACAAAGCTTGACAAGGGCTTGGGGCTTAGGAGTTGACTAATGCGTGACTTGGTTAAAATAGTCTTAGAATCCCATCTTAGTAACACTGTATTTTGATTCTATATAAGAGTTCAGAATAAGTGATACTTACTGATAACAATCTTGTTCAATGACATTCCTGCAAGGATGGACATTGACTTATGTAAGTTTGTTAATCAGTAGTAAAACAATGCCCTGTATAATGGTGCCTGTTAAATATTTGTTTAAGCCATTATTGCCTGAAAATAATATGCATCTCTTCAGCATTATTTGTTTTCCCATGTGCTTTAATGTATACTCAAACTCTCTCGTAACAACTCTCTAGAGGAGGAAAGACAGTTATTACAAGTGAGAAACCAAAGCAGAACTATGTAGAAATTTGCCCCATGCATGGCAGTTACCAAAGGGCAGAACTGTGACTAACAGGCAGAATTCCTATCCTCTAGGCTAGTGTAATATCTTTATTCATTTTTCCCATGGAAGATGAGTTTAGTAGTAAAAAGCAGTAATTAATGATTAGGCCACTACAGCCAAGTTAGAGATGAATTATAAAGTACATATTTATTTCTGCCTAATAAGTACTCAAGAAATAGAAATTATCTTTTCATTTTGTATTTTGCTGTAACTCCAATTTGGACCTCTCTTCCATTTTTTGTTTCACCTTCAGTCCCTATACTTCCAACTCTGCCTTCCATTTTGTCAACTACTCATACTCAGATATCGGTCAACTAACTCTTCCTCTAGGATTAGGTAATAAAATCTCTCCAGGGAGTGTTGGTATTTAACAGAAGCTTTGAGAACCTTTGGGAGACACAGGTAACTGTGAGTTTGGCAGAGGGCCTTATCGACTGGCACTCACATGACATAATTTATGGGAGCAAATCTTAGAATGGTATTTACTCTTTCATGTTTATGAATCAGGTGTAAAGGAGGGTCTGAGAATTCCTTCCTCTTTCCTCTCAATTTAATGTGTGTGTTTACAGATGGTGAAAAGGCAATTTCAAGGGATTCATAGATAGGAATCCAAGCTCTGCCCTTTACTGAGCTGTGTGACCACGTATATTGCCTTGTCTAAACAAAGGCAGCATTAATACCTATTTCAAATAGCTGGTGGGAAGGCCAAGAAAGATCACTTATCAAACATGGTGGGAGAGTACCATGGTTCCTTTGTCTTTACACTTGATGCTCTGATTTTGTCAATCAAAAAAACCCCACATCTTTTGAACTATATCGAGTAAAATCTTCATGTATCTAACAGAAAGAGCAAAGGTTCTATGGCCTCAGCAAGTACAGAAGCAGCTATAGTGATATTTATTGAACAGGTGCCATGAGCCAGAAATGGGTGGTGCTAAACGCTTCACACATGTGGTAATTGTTAGTCATCACAAAACTGTAAAAGCCCACTTTATACACAGGGAAGCAGGCCTCGGATATTAAATAATTTGCTCTTGGTCAATCAGCAAGGACCAGGTCTTGAACTCAAGTTGTCTGACTCTGAATTCCAAAATCTGTGAATCTTAGAACTATTAAAAACAAGCCTCTGTTCTAGTGTACGGTTAGAAAAAGAGTTGCACGAGCATTTCTGAGAGTTTTCTGGATTTTGTGATAATTAAATGAAAGTTCATCTCTGTTTTTCTCCTGGTTTTACAAAGGATTTAAATGTAGCTGTATTGGTGCAAAGTCTGCCTCATGTTACCTCTCCATAAACAACAGACACAGTGTCCTTGACAGGTGTTTGCATTTTCAGTTGAGATTAATGGATTATGATTATAATTAGTGTGATTAATTTAATGTAAATTAACATTAGAAGGTGTCGGGGGTTTAAATTTCTCTTACACATAAAGATTCGGTTATTTCAAGAATCATTTCAAGATCAGTTATTTGAAGATCCAGTTCTTTCAAGTTATTTCGTATTCACTAAAAATACTCTTAGGTGTGGTCATGATTATTATGATTATTCAAGTAATCACCAAGCCCTAGAAAAGACACTTAAAATTTTCAGGAAAAAATACAAGGGTGGATAAATGCCTTTCTGAGTATTCTGCAATATTTACAGCTTAAAAGAAAACTTTTCTTTTCTAAACAGGAAAAGAAAAGTGTGCCTAATGTGGAACCTTCCTACCATTTGATTTACTCAAGTGCCTCTCCTATTTGTATTATTTTTCCTTTGTAAAAATAGAGAAGAAAATCCTAGGAAAAAGCCATTTCCTAGGACATTATTTTAGAGATTGGTTTCTTTCTCTAGAGGAGTAAAACCTCATTGTCATCTTTCACGGGATAATTTTTTGGAATATAAGCAGGAGACTCTAAATTTATTGTCTTGTGTTTTGTTTGGCTTTAGATGAAAAAAAGAAAACCTGTGTTGATATGGACTGAAAATAAATGTGGAATAAGTTGCATCAGCAAATGCAAAGGTGAGTTTGCTGCCTCTAATACGCATATTTATATGTGGATGTGTATACATGTGTGTGTGTATGTCTGTACATATACGTATTTATATATTTATGTTTGGTAGTTGGAAATATGTGTTGTTGAATGATTTAAGGGAGTTTTTTTGACATGCAAGGAGGCAAATGTGGATTTTAAAATTTACTTGGGGATTTGGAAAGGAAAATATTTCACAGGGTAGTTTGGCAAACTGAAAAGACACTATATATATGAAATTCTTGAAGTTTGTGAATTCTACATACTTTCTGTCTAAAAGCAATAAAACGTAAAATATAGTAGACAAAAGGTGCAAAGTCCGACAAACCTGGGGTATATAGAATTAGGTAGAATGCATGTGCTCATGGGTGGGAGCTCACGTGTGCATGATATCTAAGAGGACAAATGATGACCAGCTGAAAGCCTGGGTCTCACTTTTTGTGGTTAATAGATTTGTCAAGGGCAAAGATTGTTTAGTTATGAAGTGTGACTTGCTCATTGTATACAATGTGAAAATAATGTAAAACTCCATGGATGAAAGATGGAAGAAATAAGTAGGTGAAAGATAATGCTATCCGGAAAAGAAATTTATTACATTAGGCAGTTTGTGATTTTACGGTGTATTAGAGGTTTATCTTCTGTGGTGAGGATGCCAGCTCGGAAGGAAACTTATCATTCACCTTACATTTTCATCCTAGAAGAAAATTTTATGTGAGTAATAATACTAGATGGCATGGCACAATATTATTCTATCTGTAAAGTAAAGCTAGGAAAGAAAAGTTTTGGCTTTTTTTTTTATAGGGTTGTATCATTTGTTCAATGGCAAATTAACATACACATTTTTTGGAAGATTATTGGTCATGTACTTCTAACATGGAGATACTGAGATATTTATACAGTGCTATACTGTAGCAGTTGAATATATTATTTTCTGCATAAAATTGACAAAATAGTGTACTAAACCATATAGCCAACTCCCTTAGAAGCCAAATTGTCACATGAAGTGTTAACTAGAAGGCAATCATTTCTGAGTGATGTTTCATGCCTTCATAGATGTCTTCCTTCCTTGATGTACTCACCAGTGGTTTTTCAGTTCTCACAAAAGAGGAATTATTTAAATCTTAAACAACTTAAGCAGTTGCTTTTAAGTTGACTTAACAACATCTAGTCCTTGTCCTCTCACCATTCGGAAGGCCATAAAATAAGGTAAATAGAATATGTGACCATCTAAAATGAAGATGATTTGATTATTCATGAGTACTTTAATATAAACACTTTAGAAACTGCATTCCTCCATTCTATTAAATTATGGTGCAATGTAAAACTGTCAGACCAGGTTGTAGACTGATAGTCTCCATGGAGTTTCCTTATGTTTTCCTTTAAGATTTTTTCTCTCTTATATCTATAAATCTCATTACTGATTCATATCTTTCATCTGATATTCTAAATCCTTATTCCTTGGTGTTTTCCCTTCTTTTGGATTTGGTAGCAGTAACTGATAAGGACTTAGAAATCACATTTCTAATAATAACATAAGGCTAAGTTGATAAACTTAGAGTTGGAATAGATTTTGGAGATCTACCCTAGCATAAATGTCTCCCTAGAGTGCTGTGGCCTTTTCAAAGGAAACATTTCCTCTAATCCAGCACTTAAGGGAATATGACACCTGACTCTAGAGAGATCTCTTGCCAAACAAGTGATAGCTATGAGCACTGGCCTTGAAGTAAGAATTGCATTCTGTTTCCTTTTACCTATATGATCTGGAACATACCTTCTGAGCCTTGGCTTCCTCATCTGTATAATAAGGTTAATTGCACATCATTTATGTAGCTGTTGTGAGGATGACATAAGGTAATTCATGTAAAGCACGTAATATGGCCTCTGGTATACGGTAACCATTATTGTTTTTATGTATCTGGATCTGTAGGCTATTGAATTCAGAAGATCATGTCATTCCTTCCTCTCCAGAATCTTCAAATCTAGAATTATTGACTAAAATTGTAAGAGGATTTCCTAGAAGGATTATCATAGTTACGGTATTTTAGGTTGATCCTCTGGTTGCTGTGTCTAGGGAAGGGAGCACACGCCTGCTGCCTAGACTTGTCACTCATAGCAGAGGGGCTGAAGAGTCCCCTAGACAATATACCAAGAATCCTATCATGCCATAGTTCTAAATGCTTAAAAGTTATATAAGAAAGCTAACAAGGTATGAGATGTATGTTCTATCATTTTAGTTTAATAAATATACCTTCAATAGATTAGGAATGTCAAGTTAAAATTGAAAATGCTCTTTGAATTCTTTGTAAGGTCTTTGAAGTCTCATGGTAAAACATAGGGGTACAGAAAGAATCAAACTGTGGCCTGTCACCCATCCTCCTTCCTTGCCTATCTCAGGCTGTCTCTTGTACCATGAGGAGCTTTGCATGCCTACGTGGAATCTTTCTGTATGTACAACCAGACTTGGTCCACAGTTGGGGATGGCACTCCAGGGACTAGGATGGGCACGTTCAGTGCAGTCTGCCTTCAAAATAGAGCAAGGAAGAAGCTCACATATACCTTGGGATTGTACAGTGGGGCCAAGTACCAACATCATGTTCTAAAAGGTGGGGATGCAGGCTATTGATAGGTGTATCTCCTAAACCTCCTGGACTCTTCACCCTGCAGGGTGGGATGTGGCAGGAGAAAGACTAGAAAAGGACTATCTATAACAGAAGATCTAGGGTAAGGTCACTCTTGTCTGGCTATAAAGGGTGATATTACTCTTGGTTACCAAGACAGAACATTGACTTGATGATACATCAAACTTGGACTTCTTCAAGACAGTGCAATAGACTGAATGTTTGTGCCTCCCTCAAAAAAAAATTCATATGTTGAAAACTAACGCCCAGTGTGGTGGCATTAGGGGGTGCTACCTTTGGGAGGCTGTGAGGGTGGAGCCCTCATGTACTGTGTCTCTGGGATTAGGTCATGAGGTTGGAATGAATGGAATTAGTGCCCTTATAAGACCTCCCTTACCCATCTGCCATGTGAGCATATAACAAGAAACAACTGTCTATGAAGCAAGACAAATGTATATCTTCATCGTGTTGAGTCTACCAATCCATGAACAGGAAATGTCTCCCCATTTATTTAGGTCTTCTTTGAATTTTTTCATCAGCACTTCATAACTTTTAGCATACATATCCAATGCACATACAGTATATACTTTCTAAGGATATACCCAATTATTTAATTTTTTGCAACTGATGTAAATGGTACTATGCTTTTAATTTTAGTTTCTGCATGTTCATTATTATATAGAGAGAGATGAGAATGTTTCTGTGTGTTGGTTTTATAACCTGTGACATTGTTGAGCACACTTAGTTTTATAAGATTTTTCATTTGTTTGCTTTTAGATTATTTGGGATTTTTTATGTCCTTTGCAATTTTTATTTTATTTTATTTTATGTCCTTTGCAAGGTTTATTTCTTCCCATACAACCCATACAATCTATATGCTTTTGTTGATTTTCTTGCCCTGTTGTTCTGGCTAGAACTTCCAACATGATGTTGAATAATAGTGATGAAAGCAAAAAATATTTCCCCGGTGTTTAATCTTACTGGGAAAGCATTCAGTCTTTCACAGTTAAGTGTAATGTCAACTCTAGGGTTTTTTGGTAGTGATTCTTTATCAAGTTGTGAAAGTTTCTCTCTAGTCCTGTTTTTATGAGAATGTTTGTTTTGAATAGGTATGAATTTTGTCAAGTTTTTATTTTTGATGCAACTGATATGCTAATATAAAGCTTTAGCTTTTTGATAAGGTGTATTATATTGATTGTAATGATTTATTTCTAAATTTGAATAGCCTTGCATACCTAGAATAAATCCCATTTATTCATGGTGTATACTTCCTTCCACATATTGTTGGATTTGAATTTGGTTTGGTAATCGTTGAGGATTTGGGGGTCGAGTTCTTTGTAATTTTCTCTTTTTTGCAGTATTTTTCTGGTTGGGTATTAATTTGGGTAATGCTGGCCTACAGTGAGTTCCCTCCTCTTCTATTTTCTGAAATAAAATATGTAAATCGGTCTTAATGGTTCTTGGGGGACAAAGTGGGCCTATATATTCCTTTTGGGAGAACTTTTAAATTATGAATTTAATTCATAATTAAATTCTGATTGTTGTTGGGCTATTCAGATTGACCATTTCATTTTGGTTGAGTAGTTTGTGATTTTTGAAGACTTGGTCTATTTCTTCTAAATTGTCAAAATCATGAGCACAAAGTTATTTGCAGTATTTTCCTATTACCTTTTAATGACCGTACACTCTATAGTGATACTCTTTATTTCATTTCTGATATTGGTAATTTATGTTTTCTTTCTTTTTATTTTTTAAATTTTTACTATGGATTTCTCAATTTTATTAAGTTTTTTGAAAAAAAAATTTTCTACTTCATTGATCTTCTCTGTTGTTTCCTTATTTTTAACTTCCATTGATTTCTACGCTTTATTATGTCCTTTCCTCTACTTGGTTTAGGCTACCCTTGATCTTCTTTTTCTAGTTTTTTAAGGTAGAAACTTAGGTTATTCATTTGAAATATTTCCTCATTTTCAATGTAAGAACTTAGTGCTATAAATTTCTCTCTCTGCACTGCTTTAACTGTGTCTCACAAATTTTGATACACCATAGTTCATTTAGATCCTTTTTCTTCCCCATTTGAAATACCATTGTCTTGGGTATCAGATGGTGTTGTAATTTTTCTTTTCATTTCAAACGTGATTTATAGAACTCATGAGGAGAAAGGTAGTCTATTATACGTGTCCATAATTCTGCTCTTTCTGTCGTTTCTTTCTTCCTGATGCTCCTAGATTTCCTCTTTTGTTATTTTCTTTTTGTTTGAAGAACTTTCTCTAGTCAGTCTTTAAAGAAAGATCTGCTAGCAACAGAGTCTCTAAATTTTCCTTTATTTGATAATGGTTTTCTTTCGCCTTCATTCCTAAACAATAGTTTTGCCAGAGAATTCAGTTGACATTTTTGGTCATAAACTTACAAAATATCGTACCACTTACTTTTGGCCTCCATGCTTTCAGATGAGAAATCTGTCATTCAATTGGCCTTTGCCTTTTGGTAATGCATCATTTCACTCTGTCTGCTTTTAAGATCTTTTTACTTTTTAAAAGTTTAACTACCGTGTGTCTTGGCTCGGATTTTTTTTAGATATATCCTCTTGGAGTATACTCAGCTTCTTGTATCTTTAGGTTTATATTTGCCGAATTTGGGGAGTTTCCGGCCATTTTTTCTTCAAAAACTTTTTCAGTCCCAATGCTTCACCCTTCTATTTTTCCAATAATATGAAGATTAGGACCTCTTGTTATTATCCCACAGTTTTGTTTTGTTTTGTTTTTTTCTGAGTCTATTTTCATCTCCATTATGTTCCACCATCATGTTTTATCTTTCAATCCTTTATTTTTTTATTAATTTATTAACCACAGAATAAAAAATATAAATTGGGGTGCCTGGGTGACTCAGTCAGTGAAATGTCTGCCTTCAGCTCAGGTCATGATCTCAGAGTCCTGGGATTGAGCCCTGCATAGGACTCCCTGCTCAGTGGAGAGTCTGCTTCTCCCTCTCACTCTCCTTCTGTGCTCTCTGTCATTCTCTCTCTCTCTCAAATAAATTAGTAAAATCTTAATAAATAAATAAGAAGGATCAATGGATTGTATTTTTTTCAATGAGGCTGTTGAGAGAGTCTAAGGATATTTAGGACTAAGTGTTATGTATTCCAGGGACGCCTGGGTGGCTCAGTCGGTTGAGCATCTGCCTTTGGCTTAGGTCATGATCCCAGGGTCCTGGGATGGAGTCCCACATTGGGCTCCCTGCTCAGTGGGGAGCCTGTTTCTCCCTCTGCCTGCTGTTCTCCCCTGCTTGTACTCTCTCAATCTCTCTCTGACAAATAAATAAAATATTAAATAAATAAATATATATTACATATTACATTAGAAATATTGTCTTCTTAGGGTACCTGAGTGGCTCAGTTAGTTAAGCACCCAACTATTGGTTTTGGTTCAGGTCATGATCTCAGACTTGTGAGATGGAGTCCTGCATCAGGCTCTGTGCTGGGCATCCAGCCTGCTTAACATTCTCTCTCTCCCTTTGCCTTTGCCTCACCCCCACCACTCTCTGTCTCTAAAATAAATGTATAAATCTTAAAAAAAAATTGTCTTCCTCATTACATGGTGAATACTTATAGCAAAAAATTAGGAAAAATGAAAGAGTAAAGCATACATTTGAAGTCACAATTTCATCACCTATAGATAACATTTCTATTTTCCTTCCAGATAAAGAACATTTGTTCTCAAGTTTTTTCTCCTTCTTACACACACATAAACATAGATATATGCATATGCATATATAAAATATAGCTTAATACATTTGAAACTGCCTCATGGATAATTTTAATACTCTTTTTAGTATTCTGATTTTTTAATACTTCATCATCTTCTAAAACTCCATGCTGAAAGCAGTTTACTTGAACCAGTAGCATTAATAAATGAAATAAACAGAGATAAAACCTGAGTTAATGATCCCAATCTCATGGTAAGGATAGAGAAGAAAATAATGATATTTCTTTATATTGTTAAATACCACATTAATGCCTATGCCTACCATAATAATTCTAAACTTAAATTTATGGAAATGGAAGTTAATCTACAAAGAGATAAAGAAAATAAATAATGATTGATAGAAGATAAATATTAAGTAACCGACATCTTAGAAAGAAGCAGAGTAAAGCCATGTGTGCCACTGTAATTCTTTGTTGCAGGAATGAATTGGAATTGATGGTGATGTACTGTCCTTTGGAACATTGTGAAATGTAGCGTTTTCTGTATATTACTGTTTTTCATGTGGCCCTAGTGAGAAATACAATCATTAAAAGATACACTATTCATCTATATTTACCATACCTTGTTTTGCTATTCCTTTTCTGCCTTTTTATGAATTCTATGCTTCTATTGAGCTTATTCAAGCATTATAATGATAAGGTTGGATTTAGTCATTAATGCAAAATATAGCTACCTTGATATTTATGACTCTATATTTGATAAATGTTTTTGTTTACCACTGTGTTCTCTAAGTGGAAAAAAAAAAGAAAAACTTTAAGTTGATTTATTTATAATATCTTGTCAGCTGAGTCAGGGTTTGAGTTAGGAATACAGAGCTCTCTCAGCTGTCAAAGTAACCTAACAGATTGTTTTCCTGTGTACCTATATCACCTGAATAACCTGGAGAGATAATTCAAAGACATTCAGCCTCATTTTCTCTCATTCATTTGTTCATTCACTCATCAAATATTTATTGAGTTTCTATTGTTTTTCAGGCTTCATGCTAGGTGCTAGTGCTAGAGTGCTAGATATATGTTAATATTTTATAGTCACAGATTTTATATATACACATATGTCTATTGACATAATTTTATTGTATTTGGGTACACATACATGGACAGATGCATATGTACTTTCAACATGTTATTTTGGATTATTATCCTGACCTCTTACCATGAGCCATGATGGAAGTCTGTAAGATCACTGCACTGAAAAGTACATTAAGGAAAGATAAGTCACAGCAAATTCCTTCTGAAACTTTTGGCCTAGTATTCCTGATGCATCTGTTAGTGGTTATTCTTAAAGTTTAAAGCTTTTATTTGTAAGTGGTAAACTAGACCTAGAACTCAAGAATTCTATGAGCTAGTACCATTTGAGAAGAGACACAGGATAAAGTCTTGTGGGGCTAAGTTGTCCCTGACTTTCCTGTCTTATTACTTACCTTGTGCTTATGACAGAATGGTCAAGGTGTGATGTGGTGGACATCTTTTTTTTTTTTTAATCTGCCCAGTATTCATCCTGACACCCTCTCCCTAACACATACATTTCATGATAACAACATCCTTCTTTTCTTTGTAAAAAAAACTCTTTCTAAAATCTCAGTACATATTGTTTGGATAGGGTTAATTCATTAATCTGATTCCAGTGGTGGGTACATGACCAGACCCGGATTTATCTTGTTGACAGTTATTTGTTCAGAAATGTGAACATGATTTTATCAAGACCAGTGTAGATTAGTCACAAACATTTACTGCAACCATTGGGAAAAAAGTAGGCATGTTCTATTTTCATTAGATTTTGAACTTAGATGATGTAGGTGTGAATATTTGATCCCTTGAAGGGTTATGAGCCAAAGAATAGAGGAAAGCAGACTGATACAGTGAGAAGGAAAGATAACATCCTGATGACATCATGTAAGGTCTTGAATCAAATCATGACTTAAAGAAGCTCATCCTTGAACTTCTCACTTATAAGTTGCCTTTCTATTAATTGCGACTATCAGAGCTTTCATTAATTCAGTGCCCTTCATTCACTTGTGTGTGAGAGCCCCTAGAAAAAAAGGCTGTGGATGTTTATATTTTGAGTGTATTGGTACCCTTGATCCTTGCTCAGGTCCACTGATAGTGTGTCTATGTGTAAATGTGCAAACGTATGCACAGATGCCCAGAAATGCACATGTACAGTTTCACAAAGGAAATTCTAAGCATTTGTATCTAAGAAATTGTTATCACCTGCTGCTCTGATTTAATAAGAGCTTGAGGAGTAAGCTGTCCACAGTTATTACAGTAGTATGATATCACAGGCACCAAGACTCCTTCTGTCTTTGTGCTTGGCTTTCTTTATGGTTTAGAGCTTATTCTCATGTTCATTTGATAGGTACTGGATCTATCACCATCATATCTGTGCAGTAAAAGATAGAAGAGTGCATGATAAAAAGGAAAAAACTATATAAATATATATAGTGGAAAAGAAAATGAGCTTAAGAAACACAAATTGGAGGCTCCTGGTGGTTCAGTCAGTTGAGCATCTGACTTTTGATTTCAGCTCAGCTCTTTGTCTCAGATTGTGAGATGGAACCCGGTGTGGGACTTAGCACACAGTGTGGAGTCAACTTGAGATTCTTTCTCTCTCCCTCTCCCTCTACCCCTCCCCCTGCTCGCATGCTCTCTCTCTCAAATAAATAAATAAATCTTTAAAAAAAAAAAGGAATCCAAAATTGGTCATGTGTCAAGGATTTTCTTTTTTGAGAAGCCCTACCAGAAGCTTCTGTTACGTCTCATTGACTAGGATTGTGTCACACGATGACCCTTACATGTGCGAGGCTAGGAAATAAAGTATTTTACCTGCAAGTAAGGAAGAAAGACAGATGGGTGTTGAGTAGGTAATTATCTGTCTTGACATAAGATGCATTTTGTTTACTCTTGTTTTCTCATCTATGAGTGGTTTGAACTGACTAGATAAATACACTTAGCTGGTTACAATCCATCTACAACGAAGACTATGACTGAGTTGGAATCCCTGGTGTTGGTGACCAGGGATTTTTAAAATTTAATTTAATGTTTACTTTTGTTATAATTATATTAATTATTATTCATTATTTTCTTAATTATTATCATATTAATTATTATATTAAGATTAATGATTATTTTATTATTTATTTTTAATTTTATTTACTTTATTTTAATAAGCTCCCACAGTGATCTCACTATAATCCCAATATGATGGATTTGAATATATGAGGTCTAAATTTCTACCCAGTACTTAAATATAATTCTGTAATTTAAACTTTCTATCTACTGTTTTCTTTCATATATATTTTATTATTTAAAGAATAAAAGCATTCATATTAAATACCCTAATCTATCCTACAATTTAGAGCGTGTATCATTGTATTTGCATAATATTTATTGCTGCATCCTGGCTGATCTATTTGAAATCTGGTAGGATGTTTAAAAGAAAATTCTAGCCCTTTATGACCAATTTCTTAAAAGTCTATTTTTTCTCTTGAGAGAAAGAAACAGACTGAGATACACTCTATGAAAGCAAGATGAACAGATTTTGTTCAGGAGGCTGTGTCTATTTTTCCTGTTATTGGAACTATAGATTTGGGAATAGGGCAGACTCAACAGTTCCACAGAAATGCAACAATGTAAGCATAGGTGGGAATCCCATGATCTGCGGACACCTCCAGAGTCTAATTGGTCTGATGGACTAACCTAATGACAACAAGCAGATAAAGCTCATTTTCTGTTTGGAGATAGTTTGCTCTTTGGTTCTAAGGGGGATCAGAAAGTTAGTTGCTGCATTTGAGGCAACAGAGAGAAAAAATAGCCTAAAGGAGTGATCCAGAAACCCCAAATTTGTCAAGGAAAGAAAGTGACCTTCTTAATAGAGTAATTCATCTAGCATCAGGGATCAAAACCAGGGAAGCCAAAATGTCACCTAGTAGTTTTGGCATAACTTAAGCTCAAAACTGTGGTCTTCACCGAAGAACAAGAATCATTCAAATGTTGTACTCACCAAAGTACTGAGAATAAGTTCTGTGGCTGTGGTTGATTCTCATATATCCTTTAATGATGTGTAGTTGATTAATCTATATAGATGTAAGTTAACAAGTAATTAGGAATTTTTAAGTCATAAACATGGGTGACTAACATAATTAAAGATATAAGTGTGAAATGTAAAATTCTAAACGTGATAGATAATGTAGGAAAGCATCTTTATGACCTCGTAGTGACAAGGGACTACTTAAATAACCCCCCAAAACACACATAACAGGTAAAATAGTAATAGATTGATTGAATAATTGATCAAAGTTAAAGATTTCTTATTGTTGTTAGTATTTTTTTCTGTTCCTTTGTTACTTGCATGGTCATTATCAGAAGTGGTCATGTTCTTATATTGTCTGAGGGTTGAAATAAAGCCAGTATGTTACTATTTTGAAAAAAAAATGGATTTCTGTTCAAAACATGACACTAGATACCATCCACAAAGTTAATAGATAATAGTTTGGGAGAGGATATTTGCAGTGTCTAAGTTTGATAAGGAACTCATCTCAAGAATGCAAGAAACTCCTGAATGGGATGTAATTAGAAAAATATGAAAAGGATATGAATAGACAATTCACAGAACAGGAAACTCAAAGCATGTGAAGAGATTACAATTCATTAGTCATTAAAGAAATTAAAACTAAGACATCAATAAGCCTCAAATACTATATCAACTGGAAAAAGTAAGGCTGACCAAGATGGAGGATCTAGAAAAATCACTTGCATCACTCTGGAAAGGAATATATCAGTGCTTAATCTAATTGCATATGAGCCCTGTGACCCAACAATCCTGCCACTATGTATATAATCCAGAGAAATTATCTCATAAAGGGACTTGTCTGAGGGTACTTATTATATTGTATTGAGTAAAATCATCTGGAGTTCATCACTGGAGTCCATCACTAGGGTAATATGTTAGCATAATGAAGAAGATGGAATACACTCTTAGTTTTGGGATCACCTGGAAGCAGACCATGAGACAAGGGTACACTTGGGAAAATGTATAGGAAAAAAGTAGGAGAATAGAAAAGTGTCGAGAGAGGGAAAGGAGCAGCCAAAAAATACTGGATTATTAATTCAACAACTGGCTACTGAAGCTTAACTCTTTGGGGAAAAACTGGAAGCTGGCCTAGAATACCATATAGCCAAGAGAAAATGTTGCTAGGGAATTTATACACCAACTCTGGTCAGTCATTGATTGAGAATTGCTCTTAAGAGGTATAAAGTCCTTAGCACTTTGGGCACACTGTGGGCAGCAAATATGATGTCTGGAGGCCAGAGAAAGGCCTCAGAGAGTGAAATGTACAGGCAGGCATTTGGAAGTTCATAGATGTGCACTAAAGTGGTAAGGACAGAGAACAAGACTGGGGTATGGATTGTATCTGCAATTAAACCTAAGCAGCAGTTAAAAGCAATGAAGTACATATGCATGATAACATGGAAAGATCTCAAAAAGAGTGATAAGTGAGAAAATACAAAACAGACTGAGAGCTACGACACAATCTCATTTATGTAAAGCCAGAATATATGCAGAGAAAACAAAACAAAACAATAATACAGTCTGTGTAGGAACACAGGTAAATGGGACACAAATAGCAAATAAAATGGTTACCAGGGAAAAGGAAAGGGAGTGAGAACAAGGAATGGAGAATTTTTAAAAGGGTCTTTCACTTTGACACTGTGCCATGAACTGAGAAATTAATTAACGAAAGTATCCTCTCTTGAGCACCCAAGAGGGAAAAATAATAAAGGTTTTATTTCCATTTTTTCAAAACCTCTTTTTCTATACAGTTCACCTAAGTAGATCTAAAGTAATGGTGTCTACTCTTGGCATACAAAGTAGCTGGAGATGATTACTTCAAATTTAATATTAGGCTTCAGTACAATAATATAAGCAAGACCTCAATATTTTAGTGTATATAAAGAGATGAGCTGCTATACCTACAAACAATAATATTCTCATTATCCAACATTTTTTTAAGATTTTGTTCATGTTATTAAGAGAGAGAGAGAGAGAGAGAGAGAAGGAGTGCACAAGCGGGGGGAGGGGCAGAGGGAGAAGGAGAAGCAGATTCCCTGTTGAGCAGGGAGCCTGACATGGTTCAGTGCTAGGACCCTACATCATGACCTGAGGTGAAGGCAGATGCTTAACTGAACCACCCAAGTGTCCCTCATTATCCAACATTTACTGAGGTCTTACTACCTTGAAATTTTTGAACTAAGTGCTTTGTAAACTTATAAAACTCACATCAAAATGAGTAAAAAGATAAATTTGCCCCCTAAATTTTCTTAGACTGTTCTTGTTGCCTAATTAGATATATCACATTTTTGCATATATTAAAGTGTTTTAAAATATCTCTTTGCCTCAAGAGACCCTCTTCGAAAATTGCAAGAAACTTGACATTTAAAGGAAAGAGCTACATTTACATAAATTATCTCAGAAATATATACGCATACATATGAGAAAGAATAGTTATTACTATCTGTCAAATGAATAAATCCATTAACTCTTTCTTTTAACAAAGGAGTTTAATCCATTTATATTTATTGTCATTAATAACATGTTTGTTTCTTCTAGAGTAATTCTCATTTTGGGAAATGGTAACTTTATTTTGCTTGTCCTTAGGCTAAAAACCTTGAGTCATCTCTCATTTTTCTTACTGCCTGCATGCCTTCTCTCAGCACCTTCCTCCAAGGCCCCATATGATAATCTGGTCTTTGTTCTCACTCTGCTTTACCTTCTCCATTCTCACTCTGCTCAACCTCACTGACCCTGCTCTGTCCTTGAATTTGTGTAGTTCGCTGTTTACCAATTCAGAACTTTGGCACTTGATGTTTGTTCTAGCTGGTACTTTCTTCTTTTGGATTTAAAACTTCACCTCTTCCAGTCTACCTATCTTTCTTTCTTTTAAAGTAGATTTATTGAGGTATAATTGAAATACAAAAAAATCCTATATATATTTAAGTGTATGAATTGATAAGATTTGATATAAGTATACATCTGTGAAACTAACACTACAATTAAGATAATGAACATACTAAAAATTTTTCTCATGCCTTTGTATTTTATTTTATTTTTTATCATGATAAGCATACTCTTTAACTCCCATCACCTATATTACCCAACCCGCCCCCCCTCACCCATCTCCCCTTTGGTAACCATTGGTTTGTTCTCTACAGTTTAGAATCTATTTCTTGGTTTGTCTCTCTGTCTGTGTCTTTCAGGTCTTTTTATAATGTCACCTCCTTAGTGAGTTTTTCCCTGGCCACCCCATTACAGATTCACCTTCCCACTGGTGCTTTCTCTTTCCTTTCTCTGACGTGTATTTTCAGTGTTTAAAATAGTTCCAGGAAACTGATAGGTGCTCTGTAAATATTTGCTGGATAAATGAATAAGTTATTATTATCTCTTACAAAATATTTTATTTGCTTTGATTACTTGCTTTTTATTAACTGATAACTTTCTAAACTTCTTTCTTCATGAGGCTTGAAATTTTCAGATTTTACTCTATTTTATGTGGCGATTTCTCTATTTTTTGTTGTAATTTTAATGTGAAGCATAGTAACGTACATTTAGAGTAAGTGAGACATCTAGTTAAATTTCATGAACACATCTGTGTAATCAGCAACTAACTAGATGAAGAAATAGCACATCCCTAGAACCCTAGAAACTATTTTGTGCTCCCTTCCAGCTTCTTCCCCCTACCCCAAGAATCACATTATCCAGGCTTCTAACTCCATAGGTTAGTTTTATCTATTCTTTTTTTTTAAATTTAATTTAATTTTTTTTTATTCTTTGCCCCAGGGGTACAGGTCTGTGAATCATCAGGCTTACATCTTTCACAGCATTCACCAAAGCACAAACCCTCCCCAATGTCCATAACCCATCCACCCTATCCCTACCCTCCCACCCCCCAGTAACCCTCAGTTTGTTTTGTGAGATTAGGAGTCTCTTATGGTTTGTCTCCTTCCCCATCCCATCTTGTTTCATTATTTTTCCCTCCCTAACCCCACCACCCCCCACCCTGACTCTCAAGTTCCTCATATCAGAGAAAGCATATGATAATTGTCTTTCTCTGATTGACTTATTTCGCTCAGCATAATACCCTCTAGTTCCATCCATATCATTGCAAATGGCAAGATTTCATTTCTTTTGATAGCTGCATAGTATTCCATTGTATATATATACCACATCTTCTTTATCCATTCATCTGTTGATGGACATCTAGGTTCTTAGTTTTATCTATTCTTTAACTTCATATAAATAAAATCTTTTAGCATGTGCTCTTTATTGTCTATTTTCTTTTGCTTGTGTCTGTGGGATTCATTCACACTACTATGTTTATTATTATTCTCATACATCTGTAATATTTCATTGTATATCACAATGTATCCATTCACCCGTGCATGGATATTAGGCTCATTTGAAGTTTTTGGATATTAATAGTGCTGCTATGAACATTATTGTGTATTTATTTGGTAAAAACATGTGTGTATTTATTTATTTTAGATATAAACCTAAAAATTACTAGATCATAGGATACCTATATATTCAGTGTTACTAAATACTGTCAGTTTTTTCAAGTGGTTGTATCAGTTAATACTCATATCATCAATATATGCAGATTTTACTATACATAGTTAACAATTCAAATTGACAAAACATGATTACTAGTTTTAACTCTTTCATCTTCATGCATTACATCTCAGTATGCATTAATTCAAAGTGACCTTCCCATGGCCAACATCTCTGTTAGTAACATATTTAATTAATAACATATACTACTAATAATATATATTTATATATTAATAAGAATTTATTATTATAGAATTTTAGTTCTATATTATTCAGATTTATGAACATAGTTTACTGAATTCTTTTTTTCACTATTTCCCTTTCCATTTTTCCCTTTAACTTGTTAATCAAAGCACTTTGGTAATTTTTTTCATTTTTTTTTTTTGGTAGTTTTTCTTTTATATCTATGGATGGTAAATTATCTTGGCTGTTATGTGTAAAATGAGTTTTAAATTTTATTCTTTACTCCTGCTTCTAGAGAGAAAATTATTTTTCCTTAAAAGTTTAATGACAAAACTCCCTTGTCTCTACTGTTCTGATGAAAATTCTGTGGTTAGTCTAATTGTCATATCTTTCTAAATAAAATATTCCCTCTGGTAGCATTTAAAATAGTTCTGTATCACTGATATTCTGTAGTTAAACCAAACTATTTCCAGGGTTTTAACTAATACTATTTATCCTGCTGAGGTGACAATGTGTCAGTAGCCCAGGTGTCTTTTTATTGTTTCAACAACCCCAACTAAAAGACTTTCTCTTCCCCTAGTGTCCTGACAGAAATCCTAGTTATTAGTAGTCATTAGATAAATGTGTGCTCTCTGAACAATACCTACTTCCTGAGAGTTGAAATAAATTACTGGTCACACCTGCTTCATGTGCCCATCGTAAGGTCAGGTTTGTCATCAGTCCACCTTAACTACATGTATTGAAAGCAAGGCCAAGGAAGTTCCACAAAACCTCTTAAGAAAATTCTGAGTGGAATTAAATACAGGAAATTGTTATCAACCAAAGGGGCATGGATGTTGTTCAAGAGCGGTAGATATCTCCTACAAAGAAGGATTAAAGAACATTTGTTCTAGGAGTTAGCATTTGAGTTGGGAAGAGTGACAGGCAGGGTGTTTCTTCCAGAGTTGAGGGATGACTAATTCTTTGTTCGGCAGATCAGATATAAATATGGTGTTGTGGAAGATAGAAGGCTATGAATTCCAGGGTATAAATTTTAACTTCTCTTTGCAAATAGTGGGATTCTTTGAAAGATATTCAGGAAAAGAAGGCTGTGGTCAGGAACATGTTTGACAAAAGGAGAAAATCTTGTCTGGAAAAGGGGTTTGACATAAAGAGAAAATCAGGGAATGTTATTCGCAAAATAGTGTTCTCTCAAAATTCATATATTTGATGTCTGGACCCCCAGTTCCTCAGAATGTGACTCTTTGGAGATGGTACCTTTAACGAGGTGATTAAGTTAAAATGAAGTCATTAAAGTATGCCCTAATCCCATCTGACTGGTATCTTAATAAGAAGAGGAAATTCGGAAAAAGTTGTACCAGTGTGCACAGAGGAAAGACCATGTGAGGACATAGCAAGAGGTGGCTTATGCAAGCCAAGGGTAAAGAAATCAAACCTGCTGACTTCTTAGACTTGATCTTGGACTTCTAGCCTCAAGACCTGTGAGAAAATAAATTTTGTAGTTCAAGCAACCCAGCTGTCATTCTTGTGATGGCAGCCCTAGCAAACTAATAGAGGGAGTGATTTTGAAATGTGTAATATTACAATAGTAAAAGCAGGGAGAAGTTATTTTAGAGGTAAAAATCGACCAGACATAGCAACAGATTGGATGCTAGGCATAAGGGAGAAAAAGAAGCAAGCCTCTGTTAAATACCCTTTAAAATTAAATTATAAAGCAAACTCCCACATATTGTTTGGTTGATAAATTCTTAGGGTAAGCCTGAAAAATCTGTGATGATGCACCATGTGGTACTGCCAGTCTATTATAGCCCTGAGCATATATGGAAGTTGGTTGTTTCTTAGTCTTGCCTGAAGGCAGGAGAGATCCATAAAACAGCACTTCACATTTATGATACTAAATTCACCTCCCTTGAATAGTAGGCTATGCCAGTGCCTGGAAACAAAGCAAGCTGAGTAGTTTTACAAAGGCTCAGGGTTGCTCCTACAGCTGCAGCTTGATAGTGGCATTGGGAAATTAAAACTTTTTAGTTCTCCCTAAGCTGTTTTCTTACAGATGGTACTGGGAGTTGGATTTTGTATGTGTGTTGTATACGATGGTGGTTCTGGCCAAGAAGAAAAAGCTCATAAGACCATCTCTCTCGTTCAATTTCCTAGAGCAAAAATCAAATTAGGATAAGAATATTAATAGGTAACCACAGTCTTTTAAAAATATAGGTTTGAACTGAGGATTTTAAGTGACTTCTTTGGGGTTTACTTACTTCATATATACTCTATAAATCAAGTAGGCATTTATTACTACTGTAAAATGGAATTTGTAGAACTGACTGTATTAACTCATAAGTTTGAAGTATACATTTGCTATAAGATATAGGCTGGTTTATAAAGTGGTATACATAAAAATGACATAAGGCTTATAATTAAAGAAAACTTTCAAAATCTGTGATTTCTTCTATTTTAGATCTTTTTATTTTTGTGGAGGGATTACCACATAATGCAATAAAACACTGTGCATACATCTCATTTTATTTGGATATACTGGCTAACTTCTCTGCTGAAAGTCTCTATTGAAAATATTTTTTCTGCAAAAAAAGAAGATAGGCTTTAGATTTCTTGTTTGCTTTCCCTCTATAAAAATCAATGCCAGGTTGGCAGGTTTGTAAATATTTACTCTGGGTAGCAGTTCCAAGGCAGCCATTTCTCCCCTTGCACAATGCTCGCTATTAAGTTCCTAACAAAAATCTGCATTCAAGAAATTCTGAAAAATCTCATAAATCAAGAAATAATATTGTTGAGAGACCTGTGGCAAACATCTCTATTAGGCTTCTAAGAGTGCTATTAAGAATCTAGTCCTGTGTTAAGCTTGGAGTTTATGCTCTCACACAATTTTCACGAATCATTAGGGTTTTGTACTAACCCCTTCAAAATAAATGCATGACAGATTTTCTATGGACAAGGAGAAACAAGATTTTAAGAATTAGTTATTCAAGGACTATTTTTAAAAAATGAAACGGATAGAACTCAGTAGCATTGGAGTGGGAACTACATTTCTATCTAAACGTAACTTCAGAAACAGAAATAATTGCATGTTTAAAAGAATGCTGGAAAATATATTTTGAATCATCATTTTGAATCAGGTTTTGAAATGAGTAATACACCCCAAATTCCTAAGTACAACTATTTATATTGGCTTTTTTGCATTTTGAGTATAAAATTAGAATATAAAATAAGGAAATAGTTACTATTTTAGTAATTTTAGCTATTTATAATATTTATAATATTTAACGATTTTAGCTCCTACATTGAGCTATACATTCCCCTCCCTGCCATCAGTTTTTTCATTGTATGTATTTTCAGAGTATAGTAGTCCCCTCCCTACCCATGGGGAATACATTCCAAGACCCCCCAGTGGGTGCCTAAGACTACAAATAGTACTGAACCCTATGTATGTTTTTTTCCTATATAAACATACCTATGATAAAGTTTAATTTATAACTTAGGCACAGCAAGAGATTAATAACAGTAACTATTAATAGAATAATTCAAATAATATTCTATAATAAAAGCTGGGTGAATGTGGTCTCTCTCTCTCTCTCTCAAAATACTTTACTGTGGGATACTTACCCTTCTCCTTTTTGTCATGATGTGAGATGATAAAATGCCCGTGTGGTGAAATGACATGATGTGAATGATGTAGGCATTACAACATAGCATTAAGCTTCTTCCAAACCATGGCTGACCACAGGTAACTGAAACTGTAGCATGAGAAACCATGGGTAGGGGAGGGGGGATTACTGAATATGCAAGTAAAGTTCCTCAATAATCTCTTCTCAGCAATAAAAAAGTATTTTTTTTTCTGTTAAGTAATATTCTTTCTCCTTTTCTTTCTGAAATAAAATTTAAAACATAGACTTGCACTTCAAGCAGTGAGTTACGATTATTCTGTAATCTGTGACAACCCATTCCCCTTATTAATAGCCTGGCAGTTGCTGAAATGTATTCTATATCATGCATCAGATAATTATGAGTTTTAGGGACCATGAATGAAATTATGCTGACTACTAATTCTTAGTATACTCATATTAAATCACCAAAATCTAGTTCCAGAGGACAAAGTGTGAAAAATCAATTTAGAAAATGTGATCTGGGAATGAGAAAAGAATCTTTTCACTGGCAAGCAAAGCAGTATCCAAGGTCTATTAGCTGGGCAAAGCTGAATTCCTCATTGGGGCTCCTGGAACTCTTTGAGGTATGTTAGTTAAAAGCTTTGAGAATACATTTAACCACATTCTCCCCTTTCCCTGTTTAATGAAAGAGACATAGTGATATACTGGTGCCATTTTCAAACTGAGAACCTTAAATGCCTCCTCAAGGGACCACAAGTTGCATGTAGCTCCTTAAATATTAAATGTGATGGTACTTAGACACAAAACAAAATGTGGTGCAATTTTGCTACGTTTTTGGAGAAGACTACTGGTCTTGTAACCAGAACACTGATGTCCCTAAATAAATAGTTATCATCAAGGAGCTGACTTAACACAGAGCAGTAGATTCTCATGGTGGTAACCTCTCCAGGACAGATATTTGTATTGATTACTTGGGTCAGGATTAAATCAAATCCTGTTGATCCAACTGATACTGAAAAATGTGGAGGGACATGGCCTCCAAGTAACACTTTGGATAATAATTTGTCATCATTATATAACACTTTATGAAATGTGGTGATGATTCCGATGGTGCCTAGTAACATCACTGCACCTTCTCTGCCTGGCTTTGAATACATCTTTTAAATTAAACCTTTTTTTTAAAATTTATTATTTTAGAGAGAGAATGAGAAAGAGCACAAGCAGGAGGGGCAGAGGGAGAGAGAATCTCAAGGAAACTCTGCACTGAGCACAGAGTCCAACACGGGGCTCGATCTCAGGACCCTGAGATCACAACCTGACCTGAAGCCAGTTGTTGGATGCTTAAAGGAATGCGTCACCCAGGTGCCCCTGAATACATTTTATAATAAGACACAGGAGCAATACATATCAGGTCAAATATCTCCTTTCTTATTGGTGAAACTGATGTTGAAAAGTATGTGTTAAATTTACAGGTGAATGTGATTTCTAATGCAGAACCTCTGACTTAGAGTGATTTCCCTTCCAGAAACAGAAGAAGCTGACCATCCTAGGCTGTCTTTTGTAAACTTGTAAATAGCAGAGAAGAAAAGACAGAATACTTTATAAGGAAAGTCCTGCTGCCAGAAACAGTGGGGCTTGTGCACACATTCCCATCTTCTTCACAGTCCTCAAAAGAGAACATCAAATATGTTACTCTAGGACCAAATGATTGAAAGGGAAGATAAGAGCCAGCTGTATTACATCAGTGGAGCTCCCTACTCTTCCAGGGAAACTCAGAGAATAGGTCGCAAATAGTCCACTTAATAATGGGCTCCATCTAACTGTTTTTTGATGTGCTTCAAGTATTTTGATACTTCAGATAGGAAAAATGTAAGATTGTTGAACTTGTGTCCAGAAACCTCAGATCCAAAAATAAAAATTAGAAAGAATGAATTATACACTGTCATTTCCGAGAAACCGGGGTTGGGGGCAGGATAGATGGTTGGAGTTATTTCTTCTCAAACTAAGAACACAGCCCGTTGTTTTATGGTTAAAAGAAAACTTGTAATTTCCCTACTCAGAGTGTATGAAATGAGATATTTCACATGCAGAGTGTGTAGAGTAAGATTCACATGCACTTTTGGATTATTGTGTTTAATTTGGGTGAAGAAGACAACTTACTGAGTCACACCCAAACAAGAGTGTTTTAGATGTGGTATCATCAAAAAAATAAAGGTTTATTATGATGACCTATATTGGCAGTTGAACTTTTAGATCTATGCATGTACTAGGCAGGGGACCTAATTGAGTAGGAAGGCCAGGTTAAGAAAAACAACTCATATGTGATGCAAAATGGCAACTAATACTAAGCCTCATAATAGTGAAGACAGTGGGGCATGATGGGTAATGGCAAACTCATATTCAGTCTAAATGGATCGATCAGTCAGTATTAAGGTCCATATGATTTTCCCAACTTTGCAAAACAATCTGAATATCTAGATTTCATTTAAAAATTGCATTTTAAAGTTGGCAAAGTCATTAAAAAACAATCAGTGCTCCAGAAATGTGAGAAGTCAAGAGTACGATAATGATATTAAGGCAAGAAAAATGTGGTCAGCACCTTCCCATTGTTACAAAGGATGACTTCCCACTTTCTTTCTTCCTTGTGTTATTTTATTACATATTCAAAGTCTAGGCTAACCTTTGGCAACATTCTGTAACCTTCACCCTCTTAGTTTATCATAAAGAAGGGAGTAGAAGTTTCCGATCCTGTTAGCTTCATTACTGGGAGTGGGTACTTAGAATTTTATTTACAACAAGTTCAAATACAAGGGTTGGCCACCTATGGCTCATGGCCAAATCCAGATCATTGCCTTTTTTTGTAAATAAATTTTACGGAGACACTGCTACACCTATTCTTGTATATATTGTTTATGGCTGCTTTTCTGCTCCAATGGCAAAGTTGATAGTTGTGGCTGAGTGAAAAGATTTACTATTCAAAGTTTTAAGGAAAAATTTTGCAGACTTTTACCAAAAAAAAGGAATAAATGGATAAATGGTAGCCAAAATGACCTATATCCACTACATACTCCATGATTTTAAGATTTGCTTCTAACTCATGCAATATTTAGCAAATACATACATGTATATAATGTTTTTTCTTTGAAAAACTGTGGTTATTGCTGAGATTAAAACCACACCCTTGAATTTAAAGACCTCACAAACTAGTGTGAAGAACAGACTCAAACAATGGATTATAATGAATGCAATTTGAGGTAAGTGGAGAACAATCAACAGAGTACATCATAGATACGGTAGTGTAAAACACAATATATTATTTCAGAAAACATGGACATATTGTATTTTTACCAAATATATCAGACATCTTTGCCAATTATTAAAGTTCTAATAATATTTTTTACACTATACTTTTGCATTAAGGTTTTTATCCTGAGCTTTTATCTTATTCTTTTATTTGGAACATATTCCTGTTTCTTCATTTTGCTTCAGTTTCTGTGTTGGTTTCTATACATTATAAAAAACAGCCATCTCTCCCAGTCTTGAAGAAGTGACATTGTGTAGATGAACCTCATGGTTCAACCTTGCCTCAGATAGTGGTTTGTGTGTCAAACCTTTATGACTGTCCAAGCCGCCTGTTTTCTTTTCAGTGGCTCCCAGTAGTTGAGGATGTGCTAAAGCCAATCAGTGTCCCAGAGGGGAGGATCTCCCTCAGCAGCTAGGTTCAGGCTGGTTAGAAGAAGCTGGACCCTAAGGCAGAAACTGTTCAAGAATGCAAATACATACAGTCCAGTGGGGACTGCAAGTGGAAGCCCGCCCTGCCCTTCCGACGCAGGCCATCTGCAAGGCCATCTGTCCTCTAGGTGGCAGTAGTAAAAATCGGGGCCCCACACGAGTAGGTAAGCTCTTTACTGGGCCCTACTTGCTGGCGGAGCAAGGCAGAAAGGGAAGGCAAAGGTGGTGCCCTCTGGCCTCGGCTCACTGACAGCATGCCTGCAGCCTCTAGATGTGTGCCTAACCTGCAGCCTGCCCCTCAGGCCGTAGTTGCAGGACACGCCAACAGGCCTCTTTTCACAGAAAAACCTAGGGAGCGTTTCCTCCGCTGTCTGTGCGGCGCGCTGGGAGTGGCAGTCAGCTGAGAACCGTCTCTCCGACTGTTCCAGACCAGGGGCTGGAAGATCACCCCGCCCCCACCGCAGCCGGACCCACGTGTCCCCTGGGTGGCAGCACGAGAACAGGACACCAGTCACATGTAAGTTCCCCTCCCAAGACACTGGCCCTCTGGAGCACGCAGAGAACTTGCAGATAGCGCCCGCCAGCTGGAACGAGGCAGAGAGAGTGTGTAGGTGGCGCTTGTCAGGAAAAAAACACACAAAAAGATGGTGCCTGCTGGCTGGAACACAACAGAGGGGGAGCATAGAGAAGGCACCTGTAGGAGAGGGAGGGGGGGGGGGGGGGGGGTCGGTAAGATGGCATCCCCTGGCTAGAACAAGGCAGAGGAAGCTCGAAAAAAGGTGCTGCATTAGATCCCTGCTCCTCCTGCCACCAATTTAAGTTAGGTTTGTTTTGTTTTGTTTTGTTTCTGGTCCTTTTTAAAGAGCGTTTCTCAGACCACTATAGCCTATAGCCTTGCGGGTCTCTTACAGGTGAGGTCTGTTGGTACTCAAAGCTAATTTCGGGCGTTTGCCTCTCAGGGGAACGTGTGAAGTGGGGTGCCTGATGCAGGGTCCAAATCCTTCATTTCTCAGGGGGAAGCTTCGAGTTTTAAGTTCCCACTGAATTGTGGGTCACTGCCGTGGGGATGGGATTTATGGTGAGATCCTGTCCCAGTCTTGCCTACCTATCTCATTGTGGGCCTCCAGTTTTTTTAATGCACAAAAGTTGCTCATAGTTCTTAGGCTTTTTGGTTTGGTTTGGTTTGGTTCTCAGAGGAAGTTTTTCGGTTTGTAACTGCATATTTGGTGTGTTTATGGGAGGAGGTGAGCCCAGGATCCTCCTGTGTCACCATCTTAAAACAGAACCAGCAATTTGTTTTAAACTAACTGTAGTTTAAATTTCAGGGTAAATATTTCCCAGCATTGCTTTTTCCTTTGGACCACAAAAAATGACCAGCTTTAGTGTTTTGGATTAAATTTATATGTGATGGGACAACTAACACGAAAGAAAGATGATAAAAACCAGAATAAAATTGTGTATCAGTTAGGAATCACATGTGATGGCAGCTGAGAAAAGATCTGAGAAATAGCATCAAAAATATGCAAAGAGTTAATTTGTCTCAGGCAACAAGAAGCCTGAAAATAAACTGTCAGATTTGGCACAACTATTCAGTGACATTGTCAGAGCTTACAGACCCCAGCACTTTCTGTCTTTGTGGTTTCTTTGGTTTTCAGGTTTTATCCTCATGGTCTCAATCGGACCATTGTATATCCATGACTCACACCTGTGTTTCGGCTGGAAATGGGGTGGTAGGACCAGAGGGGAAAAAGGAGACCCTGGTAACTAAATTCTCTCTCTTTCTCATATTTTTCCTCTTTTTTCTTCCTCTTTCAGTAAACTTTTACTTGAAGTATAACATACCTTCCAATCATAAGTGAAGGTTCGTAGATTGAAGGCACCTGTGTAACCAATATGCAGATTAAGAATTAAAACAATACCAGCCCCTAAAATCCCCTGTCCATTCCAGGCAATGATAACCACTGTCTTGACTTCTGACTCCATAGACAGGTTTTCCTACTTTTGAACTTTATATAAATGTGCAATTAGCAATGTGTGACTTATTTTTCTAAATATTACAGTTGTGATAGTCATCCTTTTTGTTGGGTAGAGTTACAGCTTGTTGAATTCTTTGTAGTCTAGTAATCTATTTTATATTTATTAATAATTTACCCCTTTTGCTGTTGATAAATATTTGCTGTTTCCTGTATTGGACTACTGTGAATTGTGCTACAAATAGTCTTGTGTGTTTCATTTTGTAGTTTTGGTAATCATACATACGCATTCCTCCTGGGAATATCCTTACAAGTGGAATTCCTCATTCATGGGCTCTGTTAAACATTAGTGGATACTGCCAGTTTTCTGAAGAAATTTTACCAATTTATACTACCAATGAGAGTGTCTGAGAGTTCCATTGCCCCACATCCTTGCCAACACTTTATATGATCAATCTTTTTTGTTTTAGACATTATAGCAGTTGTAAGATTGATCTCTTAGTAGTCTCATCCAGAAAATTCTGCTTACTAATCACTGGCTGGAATGATGTCATAAAATCAATCCTGGTTACAAGGGATGAAAATTTTTTTGCTCAGTTACAAGGGAAAATTGAGGAGAATGTGAGTGACTTCTACATAGCCAATTCTCAGGGACTCTTAAGGGGAAGATTTTGAGAAATGGACCATAGGTCACTATTTATCAGTATTAAAGAAAGGTGTTGTTAAGTGCTGGGATTCACTTTGCTTCTCCTTGCTCACTCCTGATGAGAGAGTGATCTCTGCTACAAATTGAGAAACTAATGATTTGAGCATGAAGTATTTATAAGCATTAAGTGTTGAGAAAGAATTATATACAAAGATGCTAGAATCTTACTCATAACCAAATGAAAAAAAAAAAGAGAGAAGAAAACTAGGAATCAGAGTGGAGAGATTAAATGTCCACTGGGCAAGAGCAGGAAAGTGACTCCATTACTGCTTTGGGATAACTGTGATCTTGAACATCATTTAGTATAGCATAAAAAGGTACTTCAGTAAGAGGGATTTAGATTCCACCCACTGAAGAAATGTTGTATTAAGGGAAAACGGAAACAAAGTATACTAAAATGGTTTTAATCCTGGAATAGTTCAGAAGTAGGACATTTAAAAGAATCCTACCACCATGAACACAGTTGGGAAATGAGTTGATGATCTGTTTGTATCATGAGGAAGCTCTGAGTCTTGTCGCAGAAAACATTGTTTCTTAGGTTAATCTCCACTTTAATATAATATGACAGGAATGCCACTTGGAGTGGTACACAGGTCACAGACTCAGACAACTGCAATGGGCAGGCATGTAACACAGCTGAACCAAATGGGCCTGGCAGTGACAGCCATGTAGTCAAGAGGGCATATCTCTTCTAAACTTACTTAGTAGCTGCTACCTAATTCAAATAATTTTTTAGAATTTTGGATCCATAGTTGCTAGATCTTCTCATTTTTTCCCTGGATTTTTGTCTTTAAATATCTAAGATCAAATAATTCAATTTGTTAGTTAAAAATAAAAAACAAAAAACCCACCAACAGCCAAATAAACCTGTCTGCATGTGGGGAAGGAGCTCCAGTGTATGACCTCCAGAGAAAGAAGAGAGAGTTCTCAATGAGAAGTTTGGGTTATGTTCTCCATTCCATACCAATTATGTGATTTTGATGCAGACGTTAACACCCATTCATTACTGGTTCCTCCATGGTCTAGTAAATGTTTTAACTCCTTGATATCTAAGGTCTCTCCTCATGCTTGAATATGATGACTCTGAGATACCTAATATTCTAGACCGTTATGTCTTTCTAGAAACATGATGATATCTTTCAAATTTTAGGCCCACATCTTAAGGAATATTTTTAAGTGTTTTTTCAAGCTTCCCCTTAGCTTGATGAGAAGATCATCTTAATTATTACAGGAAAAATTAAGACAGTGCCCTTTTGCAGTTGTTTTGTACAAGATAACTCCTTTTGGATATCAAGCAGAAATATGCAGGCTCCTGGATTAGAAACGTACAGCCTTAATTCTTTCTAGTTGGTTTTCTGAGATGTATAGGCTAAAAGAGGAGAATGGTGTAATGGTATGTTAGTAAGCATATCACAAGGCCACTCAGGAGGTAGACATGAATACTCAGACTCTATTCATTTATATCTCCCTCACAGATACATGAACTTCAATTTATAGGAAATGATATTAGTAGGATTGCCATTATGTATATAAGTGTATTTAAAATGCTTAAATATATATACAGTATATATAATGCTTAAAAGTATGATTTCAAGTATAGATATTTGCTGCATGTGTACATATGAAACATTTAAACATGAGTACAATTTATATGTAACATGCACAAATATGTATGCATGCATGTATACATGTTTAAGATCTAGTTATTTTTATTTGTCACTTTATGTATGTTTGTGTGTGGTTTTTATATTTTCTGTATAATCATTTGTGTAATGACTGTACATTACTTTTATTTTTATTTATTTTAATTCCAGTATAGTTAACATGCAGTGTTATATTAGTTTCAAGTGTACAGTATAGTAATTCAACAATTCTATACATTACTCAGTGCTAATCATGACAAGTGTACTCTTTTTTTAAAAAAGATTTTTTAATTAATTTAGAGGGAGAATATGAATGTGGTGGGGAGGGGCAGAGCAAAAGCAAGAGGGAGAGAGAGAGACTCTCGGTAGACTCTGCACTGAGTGTGGATCCCAATGTGGGGCTGGATCCACAACCCAGAGATCATGACAAACTGAAATCAGGAGTTGAGCACTTAACCAACTGAGCCATGCTGGTACCCCAATAAGTGTATTCTGAATCCTCATCACCTGTTTCCCCTACCGGTAATAATCAGTTTCTTCTCCATAGTTAAGAGTCTCTTTTTTTGGTCTTCTGTTTTTTTTTTGTTTTGTTTCTTAAATTCCATATATGAGTGAAATCATATGGTATTTTTCTTTTTCTGACTGACTTATATCACTTAGCATTATACCCTCTATATACATCCATGTTGTTGCAGATGTCAAGATTTTATTCTCTTCTATGACTAATGCTCTCTTGTGTGTGTGTGTATTTATCTTCTTTATCCATTTATCTGTTGATGGATGACACCTGGGCTGCTTCCATAATTTTGCTATTATAAATAATGCTGCAATAATTTAGGGGTGCATATATCTTTTGAATTAGTGTTTTTGTACTCTTTGGGTAAATACCAAGTAGTGGAATTACTGGATCATATGGTAATTATATTTTTAATTTTTTTGAGGAACCTTCATACTTCTTTCCACAGTGGCTACACCAGTTTGCATTCCCACCAATGCTATGCTTTTGATTTGCATTTCCTTAATGGTGAATGATGTTGAGAGTCACTTTTCATTTGTCTTTTGGCTATGTGGATGTCTTTAAAGAAATGTCTGTTCATGTCTTCAACCCACTTATGGAATTTTTGGGTTTGAGTTGTATAAATTTTGTTGTATAAAATTTTAAGTTGTATAAAATTCTTTGGATTTTTTGGAAATTCTTTATTTATTTTAGATACTAACCCTTTATTGGGTGTGTCATTTGCAAATATCTTCTGTTCGGTAAGTTGCATTTTAGTTTTGTTGATTGTTTCCTTCACTGTACAGATTTTATTTTGATGTAGTCCCAGTCGTTTATTTTTGCTTTTGTTTCTCTTGCCTCAGGAAACCTATCTAGAAAAATGGTGCAATGGCTGATGTCAGAAAAATTACTCTCTCTGTTCTTTTATAGAATTTTTATGGTTTCAGATCTCACATTTAGGTCCTTAATCCAATTTGAATTTTTTGTTGTATATGGTGTAAGAAAGTGGTCCAGTTTTATTCTTTGCATGGAGCCGCCCAGCTTTCCCAACACCATTTGTTAAGAGACTCTCCTTAGCAATCGGATATTCTTTCCTGCTTTGTCAAAGATTAATCAACTATGTAGTTGTGGGTTTATTTCTGGGCTTTCTATTCTGTTCCATTGATCTATGTGTCTGTCTTTGTGCCAGTACCATACTGTTTTGAATACTATAGCTTTGTAATATATCTTGAAATCTGGGATTGTGATACCTCTAGTTTTGTTCTTTTTCAAAACAGCTTTGATTTGGGGTCTTCTGTGGTTCCATACAAATTTTAGGATTTTTTTTTTTCTGTGAAAAATGCTGTTGGTGTTTTAATAGGGATTGCATTGAATCTGTAGACTGCTTTGGGTAGTATGGACATGAGTATACATTACTTTCAAAATTAAGAAATACTAGTATGTTACCTATACTTTAAATAAATAAAAGTTTTTTAAAAAGAAAAATTGCTACATCCTATAAGATAAAGTATACTTAAGTTTTCAGCATAGTTTATACCACATAAAATGTAATTTAGCATTTTTATTAAAGATCAAGATGAAAAGAAATCCCATGCTAATATTATCAATTCAATGTGTATTTATTGAATAATAGCAAAGCTTACTATGTACTCAGCCATAATATTTTCATAAATATGTTAATGCTGTTTTAAATTACAAGCATCAGTTAAAGTAGAGAAAGCAAATATGGATTCTACACACATGTGGCCAACAGTGTGAGCAGTGGCATTTGTTAAGCTCAATGAGAAATAATAAAAGTGTGTGAGTTTTTTCTGCATTCTCTAGAACTCTGAAGAAGACAGGGGTGAAGAGAAAAGCACCTGTGGATAGCAAATTAGATGTGGATCTGCAGTCTGTGCTGTCAGTTAAAAATTGTGGTGTTACTGGGGTTGAAAAGGCATCACGTCATGAACCAAGATGAGAGACAGTTGCCTGTTTCTCTCCACTGCTGAGCAGACTATACCTGGAATGCTCTATTTATTTCAGAGGAGCACAATACTAAAAACTTGAAATCATAGCAGTTTTAGAAAAGAACAGAAAAAAGAGGGAACGAGCTTTAAGTGAAAATTAAAAGCAAAATCAGTATGCATGAATAAATTAGTAATGTGGTAATAAGAAAAAGAACTACAAACAGTGAAACAAAGAAAGAAAAATATTGAATACAGAAAAACTTGATGGAAATGTTTGCAGAACATTCTATGACAATTACAAAAGTAGAGTTTGGAAGTTTTAGAAAAGCTACTAATCATGAGTGTTATTGGCTGATATGCTGTCTTCCATTCGTATTTATTTATTAATTGATCTTTAATCTACTTGTATTGAAAAGGGTGAAAAGTTGCTATCCATTCAGCTTCTTAACAGAATTAAAAATGCCCTTTTGTTCTCATATTTATAAATAACAAATAAATTGGTGGTTTTCTACTGTCAACATTCCAATTGAATAAAATGCTGGGAATAGAATTACCGTTATTTTAAATTACAGTAAGCAGTATTTTTACAATAAAATGAATGACCAAGAGCCTACAGGTAGTGCTCAAAATATGGATACAGTGCCTGCAATTCTGAAGGTTACATACTAAACAAGTGAAAACGTACTTAAGGAAACTTTATAAAGTTCAAGCAGCATAGTTCTTAATGAAATAGGGAAAACTCATATATCATCCCAGTGGCTATGAGAATGTGCCTCTCAGACTTCCAAGTTCAAAGATAAAATGTTCGAAGTACCTCACAGATCCAGCCTCATGCTCCTGTGGAGGCTCTCATCATAAAGTCTTCTCCCAGTCAGCGAGGGAGCACAGCAGAGATACTAAGGCACATACATTCTTGGGATATACAAGAATCCTCTGAAGACTGCTCTGGCTCAAGGATTCCCCAAAAGCCTTGCCAAGTGTTTTTGTTTGTTTGTTTGAAATTGCAAGCACGTCATTGAGGATGCTTCTCTCCACCTTCCTTCTTTTTCACCTTTATTCAAGGTCAGATTTTCCTCAAGGTTTATTTTGTCCTTGAGCCTTTTCCACCTCCCTCCTCCTTTCCTCTGTTGAGTATTGCCCTTAATCTTTTCATGGTTAATCCCATCTTGATATATGCCTCCTGGAGAACCTGGATGAATAAGATTGCATTTCTTAATTCTTCACCAGAATTCCTTCTAGTCAGATAGGTCCCAGGTGTGGGTAGCTGATATTTCTGGCAGTTAGCTCTTTTAAAATCAGAAATGTTTTTGCAAAATTATGAGAGATTAGATGAAGATAGTTTACTGGGCGCAGAATTACTTAATGCTGGCCAAAATTTTTAGAATTCAGAGGAACTAGAACATGTCCATAATAATTCTGAAAAGAAAAAAAAAGAAAGAAAGAAAAGAGAAAGAAAAAATGATCAGAAATTATGAAGAATTTGTTAGGGAAAGAAATTAGATAAGACTAAATTGGCAAGTGCTGAAGAGAATGTAGTTTGACAATTATGAAAAGGAAAATATTTGAAAGTATGAATTAAAAGTATGACATTGTAAGGATTTAAATAAACAGATTTAAGAGCAGTTTGGAATGAATTTTTTTTTAAAGACAAACATTTGTTTATATAAGTGTGTTAATTGAGTGTGTATCCTAGAAGAAGAGCTATATAATGAAAGAATATTGAAGAACAAATTAAACAGAAGAAAAATTTCATTTTGTTGAAAATAAAAGAAAATCTAATCTCTGTAGAATAAAAGACACTGTGACAAAGTTTAGAGAAAAGTAATACACATTTTTATATGGTGTTTTTTAAGACAAACATTTGTTTACATAAGTGTGTTAATTGAGTGTGTATCCTAGAAGAAAAGCTGTATAATGAAAGAATATTGAAGAACAAATTAAACAGTAAGAAGAAAAATTTCATTTTGATAAAAAGTACAAGATACTTTTATCAAAGTATAAACTGTCACAAAGTTTACAGAAAAGTAATACACATTTTTATATAGGTATATCTCATTTTTATATTATATAAATAATATAATACCTTTTTTTATAGCTAGTGAGTTTACAACGGTAGGGCTTCTGTTCTTATTAGGCACCCAAATTATTCTGAATGTTAAATCTTTTGTATATTACTCTTGGTATAAAGTTATTTTCAAAGATATTCATTGCAGCATGCTTATAATAATAATAATAATTTAAAAAACAGAAAACAACCTAAGTATTCCTCAGTAAGGGAATGAACTAATAGATTATGCATATTCATATGAGAAAATGCTATAGTGCAGTTAAAATAAGTGAATTAAATCAATTTATGGTAGCATGAATAAATCTCAAAGCCCAATACTGAGTATTTAAAAGTTGCAAAATGATATGTACAACTTGATTTTATTTGTTTAAAGTCCAGAATCATAAAAGACCAACTTGTTTTAATGAATTGCAATATATATAATCATGTGAAACTCCTTCAGGATATATACACACTGCATTCAGAACAGTAGTCAGTTTTGGTAAATTAGTAGATTTTTCAGGATTCTGCAGAGAAACTGAACCAGTAGGAGAAATGTATGTATACCTTACATATTTATATCTCCGTATAGAGATATTACTGTTAAGAGGAGTTTCCTCACAAGATTTCTTGATGACCGAGAAGTCCCATGATCTTCTGCTGTCTGCAAGCTGGGGACCCAGGAAAACCAGTTTGAGTCCAAAGGCCTGAGAGCCTTATGTGCCTATTGTGTTAATCCCAGCCTTGGGTCCTGTGCAAAAAGAGAGGCAATTCCCCAGCTAAAGAAGGCAGGCAGGAAGGAAAAGGGGCAGGTCTCTCCTTTGTCTCTTGCTTTTTCTTCTCTTCAGGTCCTCCACAGGTTGGGTGAGACCTACTACATAGGGGAGCAATCTGCCTAGCTGAGTCCACTGATTCAAATCCTAACCTCATCTGGAAGCCCCCCTCACAGACACACCCAGAAACAATGTTTAATCTGGGCATCCGGGGGTCAGCCAAGTGGACACACAAAATTAACCATTACAATTAGCTTACCCTGGATTTCAACTAATTATGCAATGTTGAGTGTTTTATTTCTTGAAAGAGCTGATTGGAGCAATTATAGCAGTTTCTTTGAAATGCTATGTACATTTCATATATTTGAAGTATTTCCTAATTGTACTATGAATTCACTATAAATGCTTTATTTTTCTTGTTTTTAGACTTGTTTGCAAATTTTGGTCAAATATTTGACTTTTTAAATTTAAGAATACTATATTACTTTCTAAGGATTCTAGTTTTAGAATTTATGTTGGTGACAGTAGTTTAGAGTAGGTTCTCCTATATCACAGTCTTCTTGTTACTCCTTTGGAAATGAAGTGAAAGTCCTATTAATTCTTCAGTGTGCTCTCAAAGAACACCTACTGCATTTTCAGTGGCACCTGTTTCGAAATAGGAGACCTTTGAAATTTATTATTACATGAAGATTTTGACAGATTCTAACAGTAGTTTTAAAGACTGTTAAAGAGGATTTTTTTCCTAATAAAGTTTCCTGGTATTGTCATAGTATATATATTTTTTAATTGAACATGATGGTGAGGAACCAATTCAGAAACAATGGAATTGTGGTGATTAAAACTCTGGTCTAAGAAATATAGACAGGTAAGAATTATTATATGCTTAAATTTATTTTTAAAGCAAAAAAAACTTGCCTATACTTTTAAAACTTCAGGCAGATGGCTTAATGACATAATCAAAACAAGATTTAGTGCATATATATATATACACACACACACACACACATATGTGTGTATATATATGTAAATGTTACATTTATATATTAAACCTAAAAGAATATTTGATTTGGAACAAGATGAAAAAAATCTAAATACCCAGGCATAGATTGGTGGCTTCCCTAGGAAGACAAAGGAGTAATAAATACTTCATTCTTGGCTTATGTTCTGTTTCTCTTTGCACTAGATCTATTCATAAGCTTTGACCTTTTTGAATGTTCTTTGGTATACAAAACTTGATTATATCTACTTGACAGTTAATAGCTTCATGGTAGCTGGTTTGGAATTAGAGTCTTTGCTGCTCTAGATGTCTAGAAATAAGATGTATTTCAAAGACTGCAAAGCCTCTTTCCCTATTTGGAATAAAAAAAAGAAACCTATTTTTGGACTTCTGACGCTCAAAAAAATTTTATTTCATTTCTATTCTCTTTCCTTATAGTTCCAATTAAAAACAATCAGATAGGGGACCTGGGTGGCTCAGTTGTTAAGTGTCTGCATTAGGCTCAGGTCATGATCCCAGGGTCCTGGGATCGAGCCACACATCGGGCTCCCTGCTTGGCAGGAAGCCTGCTTTCCCTCTCCCACTCCCCTTGCTAGTGTTCCTGCTCTCACTGTTTCTCTGTCAAATAAATAAATAAAATCTTAAAAAATAAAAATAAAACCATCAGATAGATCGATGAATCAGTATCTCAGACAGAATGTTTACTCTGATGTATTTTCTTAGATTCTCACTCTTCTATGTGATCATAATATTTTAGGTGCTTCTAATATGAAACTTTTCAAATTCAAGTATAATTATGCATTTATCTTTCCTGTTGGACTGTAGGTTTTTCAAGAGCAGGGGCCATGTAGTATACAGCTTTATATAGTGGAACTTAATAAAATGATCATCATACCATAAATTACTCAGTATTTGTGAAAACAGTGAAAGAAATCATGCTTCCTCTTTTTAGTCACTTGAAGCCATGCATATTATATGACTTACAATTTCTAGGACATGATTCTTACCTCTTTTCTATTTCTGTCACTATAACAGACTTTTGCTAATAAGAGCATGCTTTTTTTTTTCTTTCTCCCTCCTTTAAATCATTAAAACGTTGTTGGAATATAGTATGGAGAAATGTATTTTTATGATAATGTATTCAATAGGAGCTTATTAATCAACTACTATGTATCTGACTCTACTAGACATTGGTTACACAATGATCAGAGAAAACTATCCTGTTTCAATGAAAAGAAGAGCTATGTTACTTCTTGTAGTCACAATTGTGTGGAGTAATATATAGAATTGATTCTGGATGTGGCTTTGGTTTATTAAAAACTACAAGATAGTAGGGGCACCTGGGTGGCTCAGTCGTTTAAGCGTCGGACTTTTGATTTCAGCTCAGGTCATTGATCTCAGGGTCCTAGGATTGAGCCCTGCAACAGGCTCTGTGCTGGGGTTGGAGCCTGCTTAAGATTATCTCTCTCCTTTTCCCTCTGCACCTTCCCTGCCCACGTCTCTCTCCCTTCTTCTCTGCCTAAGAAAAATCAAAAACAAAAAAACCCATTGTAAGATAGTATTTTTTGAAAGATTTTATATATTTATTTGAGAGAGTGCGACAGAGGGAGAGGGAGAAGCAGGTTCCCCTGCTCAGCAGAGAAACTGATGCAGGGCTCCATCCCAGGACCCCAGGATCATGACCTGAGCTGAAGAAGACGCTTAACCGACTGAGCCATCCAGGCGCCCCTAAGATAATGTTTTTTTATTTTCTAGTTATTGGTTTTAAATTTCTTAAGTCTGACTAGGCTAGACTGAAATGATTACTCATTAGACTTCCATAAACTATTCCTATTTCACACTGCCAAGTGAGGTATGCATGTCACAAAATCCTCCTGTCCGCTAGTTCTCTGATTTGACTATTCAACTTCTGGTCCCAGCTGGAACTAAGAACTTCATGTTTGTTTGGAAATGAATAATGAATTTTTAAGTTTCCTTTGTTTTAGATTGACTTGGAATTACGGCTTGAGTCAGTTCTTGTATTATTCAGTCCAGATTTGTCTTCTGTCACTCAGGGTGGCCTCTATATTTCAGTTCAAAAGCCAGCTATGTTTACAGGTTTATCACTATGGTTTTTTGATTGTTTCCTTGCTTTGCTTTGCTTTCTGAGAAATTACTTGCTTTGGAAGTAATAACAGTGCAGTTCAGAAACTGCAGTTGCCAAATGTCATATTCTACTTATTCCGTGTTTTTATAAATCTTTGGGTGGGGGAGCTTGCCAAATTGTCAGATTGCTTCATTGTTTTCCTGTAATGTGGTTGCCAATTTTAAGTATTCATCGCTGAGGAAGTGGGTTTTGCACAGTGCCTACCTAGCCTTAGCTGACAAGCAGTTGCTACTAATTTTGTTCAGTTTCTGTTCTCTTTTGCTTATTTAACTATTTGACACCCTTTGGGAGATCGCATTGTCTTTTGACTAAAAATATTTATCATGATTTGTGAGGAAACTAAAACATAAATTAGGTTTAAAGCCATAGTAAAGCTGAGAACAGTCCCTTTTATCAATGCAGCAGGGTGGTTCTATTTCAGGCAGTTATTTACCTATTTTTCCTCCAGTTTCTAGCAGCATATTTGCTTTGCCATTTTATATTTACTCACAGAGTGCCTCAAGATCAAGAAGAGGGGGACAGTCTGAGAATCTATTCCCCTTGGGTGCTTCCACTCCCACGAAGGAGGGTTGCTGATTTGAACGATATTGCCACTGTTCCCCTCCACTCCTCTGCTTTAATTCCCCTCCCCTGCTGCTGTGCATATTGAACAATAATGAATGTTTTCTGAGCTCCCGCAGTCCTCTCACCTACTTGCACTCCCAACAAAAAAGGGAAAGTTTTTTGAAGCCAACTCGTTTTATATTAAGTTCTACCAAAATGTGCTCAATTGCATATGGATTTCCGATGATAATTACATATTTTTTCCTTTGAAAATGTGGATTCGAAGAAGAACAATCACTGTAAATTAGCTTTTCTGAAACTTTGCAGAAAAGGTTCAGTAGTACTGTATTGAGTGTCTTTCTATTTATATAAAATTAAAATGATACGTAAATATTGTGAAATATGTCACTCCCTATTTTCCACATGAGCATTGACTAGAAAGGGGCCAGAGGGAACTCTATGGGGTGCTGGAGATGTTCTTTTTTTTTTTAGATGTTGTACTTCTTGACTGGGAGAATGATTACATGAATGTATTTATCTCATATATATATGTGTGTGTGTATACACACACACACATATATATATTTGTAAAAGTTATCAAAATCTATACATAAGGTCTGCATATTTTTTAAGTTTTATTTTTTTTTACTTTAGTAGTCTCTACACCCATCATGGGGCTTGAAATCACAACCCTGAGATCAAGAGTCACATGGTCTTCCACCTGAGCCAGCCAGTCACCCCATGATCTGCATATCTTAAGTGAGAATGTGATGTTATTTTAGATATAATACCAAAGATATAATCCATGAAAAAAAATGATAGGCTGAACTTCATTAAAATTAAAAATTCCTGTTCTGTATCAAGAGAATGAGAAGACAGACAACAGACTGGGAGAAAATAATTGCAAAAGACGTATCTGATAAAGGACTTTTACTCAAAATATACAAAAAACTCATAAAACTCAACAATAAAAACACAGGCAATTCAATTTAAAAATGGGCAAAAGAGCCTTAACAGACACCTCATAAAAGATGATACACAGATGGCAAATAAGCATATGAAAAGATGTTCCACATCACATGTCATCAGGGAAATGCAAATCAAAACAGTATTGAGAGATACCACTGTACTCCTGTTAGAATGACTAAAATGCAAAGTTCTCACAACAGAAATGCTAGCAAGGATGTGAAGCCACAGGAACTCTCATATATTGCTGGCTGGAATGCAAAATGGTACAGCCACTTGGGAACACAGTTTTGCAGTTTCTTACAAAACTAAATGTATTCTTACCACATGATCCAGCAATTGTGCTTCTTGCTTTTTATCCAAATGAGTTGAATCCTTATGTCCACATAAAAATCTGCACAAGGATGTTTATGGAAGCTTTTATCAAAATTGCTAAAACTTGAAAGCAACCAAGATGTTCTTCAGTAAGTGAATGGATAAATAAACTGTGGTACATCCAGACAATGGAATATTATCCGGTGATTAAAAAAAAAGAAGAAGAATTATCAAGCCATGAAAAGACATGGAGAAATTAGAAATTCTTATTAGTAAGTGAAAAAAGTCAGTATAAAAAGGCTGCATGCCGTACGATTCCAACTTTATGACATCCTGGATAAGGCAAAACTATGGATTCAGTAGAAGGATCAGTGGTTATCCAGGGGTTAAGGGGGTAGGAGGGATATGTAGGCAAAGCACAAAGGATTTTTAGGGCAGTGAAACTACTTAAATGGTGGATATAGGTCTTATACATTTGTCAAAGCCCATAGAATATACAACACAGATTAAATCTTAATGTAAAGTATGGTCTGTGGGTGAGAATGATATGTCAATACCAATTTGTTGATTTTAACAGATGTACTATTCAAGGTGTGAGCTTTTGAAAGTGGAGAGACTGTGTATATGTGGAGGCAGAGGGTATATGGAAAATTTCTATACCTTCCTTTCAGTTTTGCTGGGAATCTAAAAATAGTCTAAAAAATAATGTCTTAAAAAATTAATTTAAAAATAAAGAAAATGCATGTCTTTATAGAAGCATTCTTAAAACTGAAGCTCCAAAACTGAAGCTCCAAAAACTGAAGCTCTTTGCATCTCTCAGGCTGCCTGAGTGGTTTAGTTGGTTAAGCATCTGCCTTCAGCTCAGGTCATGATCCCAGGATCCTGGGATGGAGTCCCCCATCAGGCTCCTTGCTCAGTGGGGAGCTTGCTTCTCCTTCTGCCTGCTGCTCCCCCTGCTTGCACTCTCTCTCTCTCTCTCTCTCTCTCTCTCTCTACCTCTGACAAAATCTCAAAATTTTAGGGCCAATGCCCAACTGACTGAGCCACTCGCCCATCCCAAAATCTTAAAATTTTTGCATCTCTCAATCGTTAAGAGGAATCTCTAGTATCTTTTCCTCTCTGTAAGCAGTGTATATCCACTCTGCCCCTCTCATTGTGACTTCATCCCCAAATCTAATTTATTAACACAGAGTGATGCCCCTTCTTAAGTATAATTAGCTATGTCTTCTTATGGACAAAGATGTCAAGGTATTTTCTCAACATACAAAATCCTTATTTATAATAAATAGGAATATTTATAAAATTGTTTCTACATTATCATAAGAGCTAAAGAAAAGCTACATATATATAAAGTCACCTGAGCTTGTAGGATTTGTTTTAATGTGGTAAGCTATTAATCATATGTATATTTTTTCTTTTTTGCTATACTTCTGAATATAACTATAACTTAAAAAGTTTCTTCTTTATTGGAAATGGTAATGACACAAGCATCCTTTAGTGGTCTCTACTTACTTCTTGGTTACTTAAATAGCCAAGGGCATAGATAAATAGTTCCAGTTTTACTCCCCATTTGAAATTATTGTTGAGAGTCTCATCCACTGCTGCGATTTTTTTCCACACATCTATGTTTGGGTTGTGTGTTTATCCCCATCTTTAGTCCCTAACCTAGACCCAAGGGGCGGTTGCCCATGACCTTCATCTTTGCTCTACCTCAGATGTCTGACCAGTTTTCTCAGTACTTCTGACTCTCAGAGGGCAATTTCTCTCATCAGCTTGTGAGCCTTTGCTGCTATCAAATAAAATCATTGCAGGGAACAAAATAGTATTCTGCTTTACAAAAGGTTTCTAGAACTTCCTGCTATTTTATCTTTTAATTCTATCCATAATGTTTGCTATTGGTGGCAAGTGTTTCATAAA
Organism: Ailurus styani; assembly: GCA_002007465.1. NCBI lineage: Eukaryota > Metazoa > Chordata > Mammalia > Carnivora > Ailuridae > Ailurus > Ailurus styani. The sequence goes on along the minus strand of LNAC01001238.1, from coordinate 232,093 downwards.
AAAAAACAAAAACAAACAAACCAAAAACTTTTAAGGGGGTCTTTTTATCGATGTCATGGGCATTTGAGACTATGGTAAATTTAATTTAATGTAAATTTAGAAATCTTTTGCCTCTTGGGCTCCTCATTTCCTTTGGTACTCTTTTCCCCATGTATCCTAAGCAAATGGTTTCATTGTCCTCATAAACTGTAATATTTAGGCTACAAATTGATTAATTTCTATATACTTTTATCAGCTTAAATATGAGATTGTGATATTCTAGAAATATTAGCATCATTTAAGAAATAGACTGAAAAAATTTCACCTTTTTTTAATGGAAATGAGATATTTGATGTCAAATATGGTGTCAGAATAAAAACATTTTTATTCTCTGCTTCGAAGAACTCATAGGTTGTTGTTTTTAATCACCTTTCATTTAGGTGACATGGTGTCCATTGTATCTTGGATGAATCTGATTTATGCACACAGTGGTATATTTAATATATTTTAATGTTTGGAAATTATATACTGAAATACTTTATTTTATGCAGATTGCAAATTCTATAGCTTCAATAATCTTTGCTAATTTTATGAGACATATGGTCATAAAATAACAATGTGACCCCATGATTGTTAAAGTAATTTTCTTCTCCTTCTCTTTTTTCTTCCTTTCATGCTAATATGAACAGATAATGATTAAGATTATTCAGACTAACACAAATAACTAGGTGAAAGGCAACATTTCAACCTCACCCCTACAAACTCTTCCAATCAGCACTTGAATTACAAAGCAACTGTTTTGACAACCCTATTCATTTATGAGCATGTAGTTCTGGATTTTTTTTGTTTTCTTTTTCTTTGTGGATGAAGGAATGTCTGTTTTGCATGCAGACTCCTGGAGAGACTTTTTTGAACTAAATTTTCAAAGTTCCTAGCTCTATGCCACATTTTTAAAGTGGCTAAGTACTTTTTAATAATAAAGTAACATATTAAAAATACAGGAACTAGATACTCAGTTCTTCCCTGGGATACAGAGAGTAAAGGGGATGTCACTCATAGTGTCACTTGGCACTTGATGCTGTACCCCCTTGAGCAAATCCTTTTGTCTCCTGGGGGGCCACGTGAAATCAAGTGAAACAATTTCCTTAAACATTCCTGGAATCCATCCATTCTCCTTCTCCTCAGCCCTACCTCCAGTTGGAGCTTGTATGCGCCCTACTGAGCATGGATCCAAACTTTTTTTTTTTAGATTTTATTTATTTATTTATTTAAGAGAGAGAGAGAGAGAGAGAGAGAGAGAGAGAGAGAGAGAGAGATGGGGGGAGGGGCAGAGAAAGAGAGGGAAAAAGAATCCTAAGCAGATTCTGCACTGAACGTGGACCCTGATATAGGGCTCAATCTTAGGACCCTGAGGTCATGACCTGAGCCAAAATTGAGTCAGATGCTTAACCACCTGAACCACCCAGGTGCCCCAATTCCAGACATTTTTTAGGGACTGATGAACCAGTTTAGGATCTGATGAACTCTGAATCATCTCCCCAAGAATATGTGCTGATGCCTACAACACAAACTTTGCACACAAAACACACTTTGCATGTATTTCCCTTGTAGGGAAATACAGAGGCCTACTTATGGAGTCTCCTGCCTCTGGCTCAGCCAAAACTGTTGATAACTGTGTTTACCAAGTATCTACCTTACCTTTTCAGAAGTAGTTTTTGGAAGTTGTTTTCTGCAAGGTCAACTCTTTTTTGCCTTTCAGTCCTTAAACTTTGGGAGGGTCTGATCCAGTCCTTTGCTTTGTATGAGTAGTACATTAATCTCCTTGGGCTGTAGTAACAAAATTCTACAGGCTTCGTGACTTCAATAACAGAAGTTTATTTCTCACAGTTCTGGAGGCAAAATTAAGTTGCTGGAAGATTTTATTCCTGGTGAGGCCCCTTTTCCTGGCTTGTAGACGGCTGCCTTCTTACTATCTCCTCACATGACTGAGAGAGAGAGAGAGGAGATGGAAGGCTGTCTGCCTTCTTATAAGTGCACAAATCCTTTCAGATCGGTGCCATACCCTTATGACTTCATTTAATCTTAATCACTTTCTAAAGACCCTGTCTCCAAATAGAATCACTTTGGTTAGGATTTCAATATATGAATTTGGAGGGGACAGTCTATTTTTTTAAACATTTTATTTATTTGAGAGAGAGAGAGAAAGAGAGAAAGAGCAAGAATGGGGCAGGTTGAAGGAAGAGGGAGAAGCAGACTCCCCACTGAGCAGGGAGCCTGGCATGGGGCTCCATCTTAGGACCCTGAGATCATGACCTGAGCAGAAGGCAGATGCCTTAACCAACTGGGCCACCCAGGCGCCCCTAGAAGGGGTACTATTTAGTCCAGAGCAGGTAGCCATGTGATCAAGGTTTGGGTTACAGATGTATTCCCTCTCTTTACCACATGATTAGTTTAGGCATGGTCAGGTAACCCAAATCATGTACATACGCCCCAATCTGGAGAATTTGAGAAAACTTGTGGGGAAAAGAACATTTTATTTTATTTTATTTTATTTTAAGATTTTATTTATTTGTCAGAGAGGAGAAGCATGAGAGCTGCAGGCACAGCAGGCAAAGCAGGCAGAGGGAGAAGCAGGCTTCCTGCTGGGCAAGGAGCCCAGTGCTGGACGCAATCCCAGGACCCTGGGATCATGACCTAAGCCAAAAGCAGCGACTTCAGCCAACTGAGCCACCCAGGCATCCCGGAAAAGAACATTTTAAAAAATAGTATCACTTGTTATTACTATAAAAAACAAGTTTCTACATGCACCTGTCATGTAGAATCTAGGATTAAGCTAAGGGAAAATAAACAGAGCTAAGAAGGGGGAAAAGAGAAACTGAGGTAGGATGTTATTACTTGAGCCTCTGAATCCAGCAATGCCTAGAACAAAATTAGAACCACTTAATAATAGAAGCCAAGTCTCCTTTTTCTGCTAAAGCCAATGTAATTTGGATTTCCGTCACTTCTAACCAAGATTCCTGACCAGTGTACTCATCTACTGGGGAAGAAGTGTGATTACATACTGGGGGAATGAATCCAACTTTTTTATCTTGGCAAGAACCCTGTCTTGGAAAAATCACTGAATTTTATTTTCCAAGTAGAAATGCAATACAATTCTAAATGGAAAGGAAATTCCTAAATGGAAGATGGCTTTTGACTATGTAAGCTTGAAGGAGAACATGAATCTCAATATATATTAATTGATTTATATAGCCCTATTTAAAACATTAATCTTCAGATTTCAGAATCTATTTGGGTAAGTAGAAATGAAAGATGAAGGTCATTTCATGGCTCATATTATTTTTCATTTTAAAAATGAATATGAAAATGATGATTAAATTTCTATCCAACCACTTAAAATATATAAAAATGTCCAAAACCCAGTATGAGCTGAAGCTGATACAGTACATCCCTTTGAAAAGTCAAATGATTATACTGTTTTGAACCTCAGTTTCATGCCTTAACTATCATGGAGGGATGCCCAACCATCTTATTAAACTGTTAGGCTGTGGCACATCAAAGCTGGAATATAGTACAGGATCAAACAACAAAATCAAATTGGCAAGTACAGAAAGTAACCTATAATTTATGACTCAGATACAAGGTGGAAGTCAAGTTCTAAGATAACAGAAATTTCAGATAAAAGTCACTCAAAAGAATAGAAGAAAAGAATCAGTAGGAAGCAGTATCTATAGTGGGTGAGAATCCAAACTTTTAGTTACAAATAAACTTGGATTGGATCCCCAGTTTTGCCATTTATTACATCCAAAGTTCTTGACTTCTACAAGTTACTAAATATTTCTATCCCTCCATTTCCTTATCTGGAAAATGGAGATACTAGTACCTACTTAATAAAATTGTCTGTGAGAATTAATTGTATTACTGCCAAATGTCATATTATTATTTGAGCTTTAGACCATGAGGTGATGCACACAAAGTGCATCGGAAAGTACTCAATTCAGAGTTAGCACTCAGTGAATAGAAACTGCTCTTTTTATGGTAATTATTATTATAATCATTGTAATAAACCCAATCAATTAGATCTTGGTTTGCACAATAATTCATTCATGACCAGCCCAATTCTTGCGCTAAAGGTCATTATGCTTTCAGCATATTCAGAAGTAATATATTAGTTTTCATTCATATATTTGCAACCCAGACACATAGTGTATGAACAAAATAGCAAGCTATTCAGTAGTTATAATGATGCTTGTAAACAAGCTTTTGTAGTAAAAGCCTGAGTATTTATGTTGCCTTTCACATTGTATGTGATGAGAATTTCATCTGAAGTTGCTTTAGATGATAGTGATTTCTGTCTGCTGTTTATATTTCTCATTGTATTTTAAGATTCTGCTTCTTCAAGAATTGGCAAAGTAGGGTGTCTGGGTGGCTCAGTCATTTAAGCTTCCCATTCTTGATTTCAGATTGGGTCATGATCTCAGGGAGATTGAGCCTGGCATCCAGCTCCTTGCTAAGTGTGAAACCTGCTTAAGATTCTCTCTCTCCCTCCCCCCACCCCATCTCTCTCCCTTCCTCTCTGTCTCTAAAAGAAGAAAAAAAAATTGGCAAATTAAAAAGAATTTAACCAAAAATTGGGTTTAATAAAGAGAAAAGTCATATTCTAGACTTTCTGCTTTTAGACATAATTTTTAGAATGATGATTTCACTTGAGGTTCTTTTCAGATACCACTTAAAATATGTCATTTCACAGTTCATTTCTAATGGCCCTAAAAGTATTTAAAAATAATAGTTCTGATTCAAAATAGAAGAGGCCAAGATAACATTTAAATGCTAAATACTATCATTATGATTAGCATATTTTCAAACTTAATATTGAATAAATGAGAGATTACAGTGGGAGAAATGGGGATTCCATATAAAAGCAAAGTGAAATACTTTGATCTGTGGTTTTAAAAGAATTTGAAAGAAATAGTAGCTTTTTTTTTTAAACAAATGAAGGTCTTTATTGACTAAAATTGAATTAAATGATACACTTTAATATATGGAAAGCAGTGTGGACTCTATGGGGAAGGTTCCAATCATATATTACCTTAGGTTAGAATTATGTTTTGACCTTGATAAAAACTGACAAAAAAATTATATCAAGGCTTTGTTTGTTTGGTAATGTGTTATTATTGACATCTGTACTTTGATAAAATTCCAGATGTTTCTTATTCTTGATTCTTGAATTTAGACATATGTTGTTACATACTAGAATTAAGTTGGTGGCATCAAATAGTAATTTTTAATTAGGTTATGTTATAAACTTTAGGTTACATGTAAAATATTTTTGAAGAGTCTGATGTTCTTAGGGAACATCAGTTATTCAAAGTAGGACATACTTCATTGGTGTTCCCAAAGACATTTCATGTAATTATATTCTGCATATTCTTAGCATACTAAGTAATGTGAAAACGTATAGTCCTATGTCACAGGTTGTAATATTTTCAAAGGAAAATACTGTCTCAAGCATTAGAGACATGATAGTATTTGATTTGTTCTGCACAATTTTTATGGAAGGAAATTGACCAAAACAGATCTGTTTGGCACTTTGAGTAGTAGTCAAAACAAAATCACAGTTTAGAAGGGAATCTAGTTTCTAAAGAAATGCTTCCAGAAGCACAGAAATCCTGATGATTAATTTGATTTACTGGAAAGAGTTTTCTTGTCAGCATCCCCTATCCATCTTCACCATTTTATTTCTCCAAAGCTCTTATCAGTGATATCTTTTGTCTTTCTTTCCTTACTAGAATGCAAGCTCCAGAAGGCAGTGATTTTGTTTTTTTTCCTTTGCTATCCTCAGTGCCTAGCATAGTACCACGCATGTGGTAGTTACTCAACTACAGGCAGGAAACTGGGTCTACCTATGGTGAGCAAAATTGGTTCTCAATCTGCATGTAGATTTTTCTATCTGTGAGTAAAAAAAATACAAACAAATTGGGATTTGTAAATAATTTTATATTGGAAAAGAATTCTTAAATCCAGGAAGATTCTAGAACACTTGTTCTAAAGAATGAAATACTTGTTACCATAATATTTTAAACATTACAGAGATGGGTGAAATTTGGCCTTAGGCAAGATAAAAGACTAATTAACAATCACATTTTCGTGGAGAAAAGCTTTAGTTTATTTGCTAGAATTAAACTCATATGCTTTGAGAATACAGGTATTTTTTGGATAGTGTTTGTTAGTAAAGCATTCTCACATTCTTCTCCAGGGAAGATGCTGAAATTAGTATACATGACAGGAAAATTTAGGTGCCAGTGAAAACTTAGAAACAATTTGTTTGCCTTGAAAGTCAGTTACATTGGCATAGTGCTAATTTTCTAAATTCCTGGTTTAAGTGTGATTTTTTTCAAGCGATTGTATGCAGCAGCAAGTTTTTACCAAAATATTAGAAATTAAAAAAAATAAGTCTGAGAACAAAAATCTTAGTCTGCATTAGGAAGCATCTTCTTGAGGAAGCATATGAAACTTAGGTTTCTGATTTGCTTGAATAAAATGACGTTTTCCCCAGTGATCTTACAGTACAGAAGATGGTGTGGGGATTGTTCAACCTGAATCAGTTATTATTATGAGAAAGGAAAAACAACGACCTCTGCATTATCAATACCCCTTACTGGCAGAGCTGGTTACACATATCTCATTCCTGCATAGTCCTAGGTGGCCTGAAACAGGCAGATTCTTAGCATTGCAGTTGTGCAGTGTAGTAACTATAGGAGCAATTTATTTTCTTTTATTTTTTTAAAGATTTTTTAATTTATTCATTTGAGAGAACGTGAGAGCAAGAGCACCAGCAGGGGGAAGAGTTAGAGGGAAAAGGAGAGGGACCCCATCCCCCAACTCCTGCCCCAAGGCCGGACTCTATCCCAGGACCCTGAGATCATCACCTCAGCTGAAGGCAGACACTTAATCAACTGAGCCACCCAGGCGCCCCAACTGGAGGAGCAATTTAGAACAAATAGTGATGAGAAAGGACCCGTCAAATATAAGACCAAATGTTTAAAATTTAAATAAAGTTAAATAACAAAATGATAAAAGTAGTAACTGATTTTAAAAAATCATATTTATTCTAGAAATTTATTTTATAATAGCAGTATTCAATTTTGTCTTCTCCTTTATCCAAATATTGAATTAAACATGTGCCCCTAAGTAATGTGGTGAAAATATGTATTGGGTACTTTTCTAGTAAATGAAAGTTTTCAGCTGGTGTAATTACTATTTTGTTTTAGTGCTGTTGATAATCAACCAAGTATATTTTTTTAACCATTTTGCGAGAACCAGTTTTAATAAGCTCTCTTAAAATCACCAGAACAATAAATAAATCTGTATTTTCTTTAAAAATATTACTGTAGGTAAGATACCAATTTAAAGTCAAACTATAAGGAAAATGTAAAAACTTCTTTGAAATTTCAGTATGTCCCTGTATACCTGCCCCCATATTATTCTTGACAACTACGAAGACTTTCCTGTGCTACAGAGTTGGGTAAACTTCATTTTCCCTCCATTTTTCCGTTTGAATCCACATTACCATTCATCGTCAGGGTGACCGCCCTCAGCTCCGGATCCCCCAAGCTGGCAATGAAGTCCTTCTGGGAAGATGTCAGATGTGTTATTTTCTATGTGGAGGTTGGCTGTTCACATTGATCATGAGCTAACTTCTGGTCTGTGATTTTTCTTCAACTAAACACCAGAGGCATAAATAAAGCTATTAGGAGCTTCTTATAACCATCACCTGCCCTGCTCAGTAAGGGAATGACATCTGTCATTCATATGAAAGCAATAAAGCATATCCTCCTCTTTTTGACTAGGTATTTTATCTATTTCTTCTTGGTGTTTTCTCTCTTATCTCCCACCCAAGTATGAAATTTGAAGAGATCCATTGTTACAAATAAGCCCAATTCAAATGTAAAATCCCATGTTCTAAGATGATTGAATAAGAAGTATCCTTGTGCGACACTACCCTTCTTGGATATAGATTAGCTTGAGGATTTTGGATCTGTCCTCTTGCTATGCCCTGCATTTGTCCTTGAATGGCAGCATCTTTTCCTCTATCCAGTGAACAGCCAGTGTAGTTTGAGTAGACTAAAAATAACAGCTCTAGAAGCTGATGAAATGAGGCCATTCTGCTGTGAATATTTAGAAAAGGAGAAGAGTAATTCTGTTGTTCTGAAACTTTTTAACTTTCCTCAGCTTTTGGGGTATTTCCTGGAATCTGTGTATAGTTTCCAACTGTCAGGGATATTTTCATTTCTGGCTCCTGTGTTATGGTTGTACCAGGGAATTGCATATTTCCCCAATTTCTTAAATTCCAGAGGGAAATGAAGCACATGTACTCTCACCCTTCTCTTAACCTTGGTCTTCACTATGGGGTCTCCTGTATAGGCAGTGTAGGAGATGAGACTCTACTACCGTAGTGATTGGTAGATTGCTCAGAGGTCAGACCACTAACTGCACTGTGCTGGCGAAGATAACAATTTTTATGCTTGAACTGGGAACTATTTGGCACTTGTCCATGACAAGTAATTCAATTTGGACATCACAACATCCTCTAATATATGTCTGTGGAAATTAGTATTTGATATGATTTATATTGCAGTGTATCTTTAGATTTTTTGATTGTGTAATTTACTTAATTAGACATGATTTTTAAATCAAATTTTAAATATTAACAGAAACTCAAATTTTACTGATGAGCAGTATTTCTCTTCTAATACAATTCTTAGCTAACTCTTCTGAATTAACCACCTTTATTATGTTGAAATAAATATAAAACACATTTCAGTGTTCTAAATAAAATGACCTCAAAACACCCAACTAAAAATTATATTACAAAAATATTCTACATAATTGCTGGAAAGGGGCATCATTGAAGCTGATTTTATATGACTCCAGAATTCCATTCCAAGATATATACCCAGGAAAATTAAAAACATTTGTCACAAACACACAGAAATGTATATGAGTATTCACTGAAGCATGGTCCATGGTAAAGCAAAAGTAAAAATAATTCAAATAGCCACCAGTTGATCAACAGATAAATAAAAGATGGTATATCTGCACAATGGCATATTATTATGCAAACAAAAGGATGAAATGCTGATTTAACGTGGCTAAACCCTGAAAATACTATGTTAAGTAAAAGAAGCTAGTATAAAAAATCACATATTATGCTGTTCTATTCATATATAATTCCAAAATAGGCAATTCTATAAAGACATAAAGTAGAATATGTGGTTTTGCAGGGTTGGAGGGTAAAAGTGGGAAGAAATGGGTACAGAGTTTCTTTAGGAGTAATGAAAATATTTAAAATTAGACTTTGTGGTTACACAAAGGTATGAATATGCTAAAAACCAATGAATTGTATACTTTAAATAGGAAAATTATATGGTATATGGTTTATAGATCTTGATAAAGTGGTTACTTTTTTAAAAGCAGGTTTTAAACACAATTTAAAAAAATTATCAACAGTCTCTAAGAAATAGAATTCAAGTAATTATGATTTTATCAATTTGCAAATATTTCTATTTTCACTAGAGACTTTTAGTGGTCTTACCCTGTATGCTTAATCATGCTATTAGAAAGTGGTATTGCTTTAGAAAAGCTTCTTTTATTTTTGAAATTGTGCTGTCGCGCATTTACATATAAAGAATAAAGTGTTACTGTGTTTGAAATACCAGCATGTGTATCATGAATCTTTTTCATTATTTTGAAAAATACATTTTGATCTTGTATTCATGCTCCAATTCACAAGTTAGGAAAAAAATGTAGCCTTGTTTTTTTTCTGGCCTGGATTAATGAGGTTCAAAAATATGTAAATGACATGTTGAATTCCAGACTTAGTTATACCAGTCCATCTAAAGAAAGGCATATTAAAATATTTAATCCTGGATGATCACATTTTCTGCCATTAGGTATTGGGATTTATGTGATAAGGAGAAATACAGAGTATAGTTATTGGATACAAAATACCATTCCTTATTCTTATATTTACTGAGCATCCATAAAGTTTGTATGACAATGGAGTTACATAGAAAAATAAGAAGGACTCTTTCTCTTTAAGGGCTGTTGGACGGTGGAGGAGATAAAAGGACACACACACACACACACACACACACACACACACACGCACCCATGTGAAGTGAACACACAGAAACAGTACCACACAACCTTACAGGCAAATATATGCCCACCAACATATACAGGCAAATACATGAGAATGTCCACATCAAGTAGGTACATGCACTTGTGCCCACACACAATGAAAAACAAGCAAGAAAGGAGAAAGAGTTTGAGATTATTTTTCTCTAGGGTTGAGGTGAGGAAGTACCTTTGTGTTATACTGTTAGAGTCTGGAAGATGTTATTTGGATATTAAGAAGAGTAGAATTTACATTTGGAAAAAAATTGTTGAGAAATCACAAATGTTTACTTAAAACTAAAACCGACAGCAGCTGTACATATTGGAGGTAAGAAGGGATTCTTGACTATTAAAGAAAGTGTTGTGATTTTAGTAGGTTTGAGGATGGATGTGATATTCTTAGGCAAGTTTCCATAATGAGATTGGATAAATTCAATAACAGTGATTATCCAGAGTTTAAAATTGGCAAGCTAGTGATAATGTTAAATTCAAGTGCTAAATTCTAAGACAGCCCTGATCACACGATGTCCAGACTGAATAGAGAGGCTAAAAAAAGTCACAAGTGAAAAGGATAAGACTGAACTGTGGTGTTTGTGGCGAGAGACTGGGGGATTTATCTTCTAATGCGGTATGTCAGTGATACTAATTTTGTGATCTGTCATGTATCAGGGCACTGTGCTAGGTGCTTAAGTTAAGTACCTCATCTTTCCCAGCTGTTGCGCTGTATATGTTAAAGATTAGTCCTTAATTTTGGTGGATGACAAAGTTCAAGTCCAAACAGACTAGGTGTGTATTCAGAGCTAAAAAGTGGCAGAGCAAGGATTCAAAGTCAGGATGATGTGACCTCAAAATCTGTCCTATTTAGAAATCTCCCCCGTTTCTCTCCTGTTAGAAATACCTCAGTAAACATAAGTCACTTTATCTGATTTCATAATGTCAAAAACAAGAATAACAGGCCCAAAGTGGAATCACTTATGGTAAGCCACATGACACCAAACCAAGACTTAACCTAGTTAGAGTTTTGGCCTTTCCCAGAAATGGAATCTGAAACCTGTCAATCAGGAATCACCTGGTCAGCACTAGTGAGATAATCTGCCCCACAGACAGCTCCTGTCCCTTAAAGGAAAGTGAAGTTTTCACAACCAATACACTTTTTTCTGGTATAACTTCTCTGTCAGGATCCCTTCTCCCTATAAAAGTTTTCCATTTTGTACAGCTCCTCAGAGCTCCTTTTTCTATATGCTAGATAGGATGCTGCTTGATTCATGAATCGTTGAAGAAATCCAATAAGATCTTTAAAATTTAATCAGATGAATTTATTTTTTCTAATAATAGTGGATTAAATTAATCCTGACATCAATTTGATTCTAATTCCTTTGTTGCCTCTTGAAACTCTTAGCATAAGCCCTTTTTATACATATGATTTCTTTATATGCCTATTATTTTTTATTTTCACATTTTCAGTCTTAAAAATGTTTACCTTTCTTCGGTTAGATTTTAAGGTTGTTACACATATAAGCCCAATGAACTTTTTTTTTGAAATTGAGAAATATGATCTCTTGATAGTCTATAGCATATATATATATATATATATATATATATATATATATATATATACACACACAGAATATTTAGCTAACTAAAGCTCTTTTCTACAACTTTATTGAAAAGGCACAGATATGGGGATAAAAAAAAAGAGGTGAAGCATGGACAAACACACCAAGAATAATAATAGCAAGGTCTGGAACAATAATTCATGTTTCCACAGTGTTTTCACACAACCTGGCTTATTTGAGTAGGTTTTATGATCACTGTTTTACAGTTGGAGAAAACTGAACACAGTCTGTGTAACTTTCAGTGTCACACAGCTGAGATTTAAGTGCTAACTTCCTGAGGTCTGAAGATAATATAGTATATTCACTCATTCCCTTGACTTTATAAGACTAGCTTTGAAAATTAGCACAGTAGAAAAGGGGAAAACAAATAAGTGATAAGAGTTCAGAGACCTAGGAAGATCTTTTTCTTATCATGTCATTTTAATATTGAGTCAACTTTCTTATCTATCAAATGTGATTAGTAATAATGTGACTAATAATCTTGTGGAATTACTAATTTACAACATCTAAGCAAGCATGGAAAAATAGGGCATTTATGAAGATTTAATTTTGTCAAATATTTGTAAGCAGACAAGAGTGGAAGGGATTTGTACTATGCATGGAGTTGAATTAGGACTGTCATCTAAGTTTTCATTTCCCTTAATCTAAAAAAAATCACTTTTATTCTCGTTGATGCTGTAAGACAAAACAAACAAACAAACACTGTACTCTTGACATACGATTAGAGGTTTATACGCATCCTTAAAATGTAGATCTAAGGCCTCTGTCTCAACAGAATGTATTCACTAAATTGTGACTGCAGACCAACTATGTCAGTCACTGTGTTAGACATATGAATAAAATGATATATACTATATATTATGATATATTACCTAATCCATGGAGTCTGGCTGTGTGTCTACCCAATCCATTATCCATTTCCTCTTCATCCTGGGCACACAACTAGAGTACATTTCCCAGCTTCCCTATAGTCATAGGCAGGTATGTGATTGAATTCTGGCCAGTGGAAGGCCACTGGCAATGCTGAGAACCTGCCATTTACTGTTCTTGCTCTTTCCTCCTCCAGAGAGGAGGCCAAGTATTAAACATGTGAGCATCAGGGCACCTGGGTGGCTCAGTGGATTAAAGCCTCTGCCTTCGGCTCAGGTCATGATCTCAGGGTCCTGGAATCAAGCCCTGCATCTGGCTGCCTGCTCAGCAGGGAGCCTGCTTCCTCCTCTCTCTGCCTGTCTCTCTGCCTACTTGTAATCTCTCTCTCTGTGTCAAATAAAGAAATAAAATATTTAAAAACAAACAAACAAACGTGAACATCTCAGGAAGAACCCTGAGTCCCAAAAACTGTGCCACCCATCAATTAATGGATCCATTATGGACTTTATGTGAGCAAGGAATAAACTTCTATGTGTCAAGCTACTGAGCTGCTGAGATAACATTCTTTTAACTACTCTAATCTCTATTGTAATACAAGTTATATCCAGAAGTTGATAGAGTTTTTTGCACTCCTTAGGTCAGAGAAGAGTATGAAAATAGCCCCCAAATAGGTTAAATGTGTGACCAGGTATTCCATTATTATTTATTTCATTATTATTTATTTCCACTATTTATTATATGTATTAAGCTCATACTCTGTGCTAAGCATTTGCTAAGTGCTAGGGACAAACCAGAGAATTATACAAGTAAAATACCCTAACTCAATGGAACTTGCAGTCTGTTGTGGGGAGGAGGCAGCTAAGAAATAAAAGAATAAGGGACATAATCACTGATTAGTATAATAGTATGAAGGAAACTGAAAGAATAGTATAATGGAAATGAGTGGTCAAGGAAGGCCACTTTTTTTTTTTTAAGAGAGATGGAGAGGGAGGGGGAGGGGTAGAACAAGAGAGACCTTTTTTTTTTTTTTTGGTAAATGTTCTATGTATTTGTTAGAAAGAAAGAGAGAGCGAGCTCACAAGCAGGGGGAGAAACAGGCAGAGGGAGAGGCAGGTTCCTCAGCGAGCAGAGAGCCCAATGCAGGACTCAATCCTGGGACCCTGGGATCATGAACCGAGCCTAAGGAGATGCTTAACCGACTGAGCCACCCAGGTGCCCCAGGACAGAGACTTTTAAGCAGGCTCCTCACTCAATGTGGAGCCCAACATGGAGCTGGATCTCACAATCCTGAGATCACTACCTGAGCTGAAATTAAGAGTTGGATGCTTAACTAACTGACTGAGCCACCCAGGTCCCAGGTGCTCCCTCTCCTCCCCCCTCCCCCTTCTCCTCCCCCCTCCCCCTT